>JAWLRI010000390.1:3065960-3082520 GCA_034781795.1 Crypturellus tataupa
CTTCCTTCCTTCCTTCCTTCCTTCCTTCCTTCCTTCCTTTCTTCCTTCCTTCCTTTCTTCCATTCCTTCCTTCCTTCCTTCCTTTTCTTTCTTCCATTCCTTCCTTCCTCCCTTCCTTCCTCCCTTCCCTCTTTTCCTCCTCCCTTCCCTGAGGTTTTACTTCAGGTGTCCTGCAGCACAGCACAGTCACTCTCACAAGGTGCTGACCGTCTTCATTTACAGGCAGGTTGGGGGCCTCCAGACTGCTTGCATAATGCAGATAAGAAATAGCTCTTGAAAAATCAAGTCAAATGGTTAAAACTGTAGTAATTGTGCAGTAGTATGAGGCTTACAGTTGACTGAAGAATGCAGTCAGTGTCTTGCCTTCATCACCTCACCTTTCTTACTCTAAAAAGCATATCGGACAATACAGAGCCTGGCTGTCTTTCTTAAAAGATATTCTTTTCTCAGCTAGCTGGACATTCAACTAGTAGCTTATACTTGTAAGCTACTAAATAAATGCATTTTTTTTTCAAAGAGATATAGGAAAAGACTTAGATTAGTTTTGAATACTAAAACAGGAATGAATTTGGCCTGTTATACTGAACATAAAATAACAATATTTTTCTTCTCAATCCAAATTTTAAATATTTAAAGGTAGACAAAGTTTGTGAAAAAAAATATTTTTCTTACACTAGCTGTTATTGTTGGAAAAACAAACAAACAACAACAAAAGAACCCAGACAAGCTGTCATGCACACAAGCTCTATTTCAGAACTGAACCATAAGCAGAAACCTTCAAATATAAATACCTGTAAAAGAAAAAATGCTCCATCTTTAATATGCTAATACTAATCAATTGGACAATCACTGAGAAAATGTGGCTCGGAGCAGAAAAGGATGCTAGGAAGGGAAAGATGCTGAAGTCACTAGTTCCAAAGGAAAACAGAGAAACAGACAATTATTTTCTAATTTATCAGTAATGACTCAGCTTTTCCTTGCTTTTCTTATTTCAGTTGCTTGTTTTTCACAATCCAACATAAGAAATAGTTCAATGAGTTTTCCTAAAACTGGCTTTTAGGCAGAAGAAAATGAAATATTTCTCCATGCTTTTTTTCTGCTAATTGTACTTGAATTCTACTGATAAAAATTATTTTGAATTTAAACAGTAAACACATTTTCTCCTCAGCTTCTGTATGGCTAGTACAGTTTTCGAAATATCATGCTACTGGTCTTAGTATTTCTTCTTCAAATTCAGTCACTGTTTTCCAAAGAATCTTTTTCAAGAAGACTGTGTATTTAAAAGCTGTGAAAACAAATCTCACTGAGACAAATATCCTGAAAGCAATGCAGGGAAATATTACTGTATTGTTTTGGAGATAGAAAGGCAAAACATGTGGAGACCAATGTTACTTTAACTGCAATTCTGGACTTTGCATAATACTGGATGATTTTAATAGTATTCTTACTACAGCCAACTATACCAAGGCAGAAGTTTAACCAAACAAAAATTAAGGCTGTTGCATCAAGCACCACATTTTGCAGTAACAAAAATGAGTTTAATGTATGTTTCTAAATCCATTCTCATTAAAGAAAGAACGATATTGCTTCATTTCTATGCACCTATAACTCAATACATCTGTTTTTCCTGGAAATATATAACCAAATTCGAATCTATTAATACAGGTGCCTTCTGGAACACACAGACAAGTTGTCACGTGGAAAACAGGGTTCTGCAACAGGTACTGAATGGCACTGTGACTCCTGCAGCTTACACATTCATGTGTGTGCCCTGTCTTGGAAGTAGATGTGTGTGAGCTTTCCTCTCGGGCAGAAGAGGTTGCTGGAAGTTGCAAGCATGAACAACAGCAGCTGCTTTATCCAGCTGATAGGATGTGCATTCACACCCTAGCTTGCCCCTTGAAACCTACTCCTAGAAACCTACTTTCTCTTATATCTTGAGTTAAAAATATACTGACTTTTACTGCTAAATAAAGGAAGAAGCTTATCCTAAATAATTTGGGCTATTCTGAATACCTTCTGTGATAACGCAAGTTAGTGCTGTGTTAGTCTTGGTTAACCGTCTTCTGTATCTGTGTCCTTCCTTAGTGCCTCATCTGTATCCAGAGTAACCATCCATTTTATCCTGTGGCATTCCTCTCACTGCCTTTTGGAAAAAAGTCCTTTTCTCATGTGTACTTACATGTTATAGTCTTGGCAGCATTCCTCAGACTATGTAAGGAAAAGAAAGGGTTTTTCCACCAAAGGGCCTTTTGACAAACTAAAATTGGTGCTAGGAGATTTATTTTACCTTGCACTGCAGTGGACAAGAGGTGGGTATTTAACAAAATACACTTGCTCTTGGGCATGAAAGAAGGTGGTAGGATTTGAAGATTCCAACTAGAAATCCAGTCCACTTATTTCCCTTCTTGTTCTCAAATTTCATCAAGAAAAATGATATATTTTCAGGAAAAAACAAGGAGGCACATTAATAAGGTAGATGGACGCTACAAGGGAGAGCATTCCAACTCCCAGAGACTGTGGGGAAATACTCTGCGCTGACAAAAGGACAGAGATACAATTTGCAGTATAAGCAGTGGTGAAAATACTTATCCTCAAAGATTTGATGAGATATATCATTATTAACAAGAAGCAGCAGTTCTGCCCACAAGCTCAGCTCACAAATTTCAATACATAATGAAATTTTTATAAAGCTTCAGAGAGACAGGCGAGACAGGCCACTATTACACTGTCTGTGGAGATTTCCAGCATCTCTGAAACACTGAAAACAGTGTGTTATAGGCATTCCTACTCCTGAAGCTCTTAGAGCAAGTTTGTAACTCATACCTTAAAACAGCTGGAAGGTCTTTCTAACTATTATTTGAATGCAATGGAGCACTGAATAGATTCATTCATACTTACATTCTTTCTCAAAATCCTAATCTATTCCACAAATATCTGAGCAACATGAATGATTCATGCACTATTTATCTGGTACTCAGCACCATGGCTGTTAAGGAAAGAAAACATGAATTTAAAAAGTGCCAATTATATTTCATAAACTAGGAAATCATCTGGTTTAACAGCCTGAAGCTTTCCATACTGTGACCACAACAGACCCTTTAGGTCATAATTATCCCCTCTTTTAACTTGTTATTTGTATGTACTCTGTGTGCAAGACAAAATAAAACAGAAAGAATAAATAATTTGACCAGATGAGACACTTTATTGATCCATGCATTTGCCCAACTATGATTCATTCTGCAAGGTGAAATAAATGATTCAGGATAGAAGTACATAAAAATCTTTGTTGTCTGTTTATCTTCTGAGATTGTGATTAGATCCAATATTTCCCAACTTGCAGACTCTCTCCTGGCGTCTTTGCCTTTAAATTGACCTTATTTTTCTTCAGTTTCTGCATTTTCAAAAACAAGTAGCATCAGCCCCGTCAACAGATTAGTGGGCGGAGTGCTCCCTTTTACTGATATATTCATAGATTTTTTTAGGCTACATCGTTCCATGGGACTGAGCAGCAAGCCAAGGCTGGGTTGGCACTAAAGTCAAATGTGCATCATGCTCCCTGTTGAATGTTTCATAGTAAGTGGCTTACACACCGGCCAAAGGGAGTCTTGGCCCACAGACAAATTCCTTGTCTAAACAGCCGGGGTACTGGAAGCTCAGGCTGTTCCACGGTGTACACCAGTCCCTGCTGGATATCCTGAAGTCATGGAGCAAGATGTAGTAATGGGTTCAGCAGGAACAAGCTTTTCTTGATATATAGTAATACCTAACACTACATCCTGGGACTATATGCTTCCATAATTAATGAATGATATCAGTATTGTAGGTCCAGCATCAAAAGGGCTTAATACTGCCCTAAAGCTGCAAGCAGCAACAAGCTGGAAAAAAGCAGTTGTGGGTAGCTGTGAAAGTGAATTTTTAACTGCTTTTATTTTTGCTCTTTTTATTGACATTTTGGTGATATTTACATGAATCCCAAAAGACATAACAGGAAAAAGCAGTCACAGGTCAAGAGTGAGCTACAAGAGACCAGTATAAAAGGCAAAGCAGGCCAGCTTACCTGCCTCAGCTTGAAAAGCTTCAAACATTCTTCTCCCAATAAATTCTCTCTGACTACAATAGGATTGGCTTCAGCTGGATAAGAATTCCTAACGAAGGAAAGTGAAGAAAAAGAACTTGAGCTCTCATTTCTGGTGCAACTTCTCAGACACCTTGAGGAATCAAACAGGGAATGTATTTCCCCCAGTAATACATCGGATTGGAATAAAGGAGAAATATGAAAAGAAAGAGCAACTAAGAAATGACAGTAAGAAATGAACTGCAACCCACAGGTGCAAGTAGTAAATCTAGCTTCTTTCCATTTCCACTACCTATCTGATGAACACTAGATGAATTCACCTCCAGAAGATTGCCTTTATTTCACAGAGCTGCAAAATACCAGCAAATATACCAAACAAATAAATCTTCTTCCTAGTGTTATAGCTACTCAACCATTTCCCCAATTTCTGAAATCATTTTATTTGTTGCTGTTTGGCTAAGTATCACAAGTAGAGTGTTTTCTGTAATCTTAAATTTACTTAAAGTCATAACCTATGGCAGCTGAGTGTAGTTATGATTAATGCCCCAAATGTCTTCTGTGCAAGTTCCCATTCAATTTCAATCTTCAGTGCCTGAGTGCTCAGCACCATCTCTGGTCAGCTGCAGAAAGTACAAGCTTAAGTTTGAATAAATGAACAAAAATCCCCAGTATGAAATTCACAGGACTCAGAAGAGATTAAGTTGTCATGCAGATTTATAACAAAAAGACCTGTGCTTTTCTAGAACATAAGGGGTGCGCAGAAGTGAAAAACTTATGAAATTTGATTTAGTTGCCTAAAATACATTTTTATAAAATTCTGTATTGTGCATTTTACTTTTCAAATTGTGTTTTTGTTCTTGCTTGATCTAAGAAGCATTAAAACCCTGTTGTGTTTTACATGTGACTTTCATTTGCAGGATGGTAATGCTTTCTGCCTTTAGATCAATCTTACTGCATTTAACAAGCATAGATTGATGGAGAAGCTGTGAGGAAAGAATCCCTAATGGGTTCTGAACTCATATTTCCTGCTTGGTTCCTTCCATAATGAGCCAAACCAAAAGCACATATCCAGAGACACAATTACAGAGAAAAATACTAGGTCTGTTCTTCTTTATCTGAATCAGTGAAAATGTCTTTCTCAACCTCTCTTCTTACTTGCATCTTTCCCTCCTAAAGTAAAATACAGTTGTGCTTAGAGATAACATCTAGATACTAGTTTGCTTATTACTTGATCTGAAATGTTGGAAAAAATCAAACTTAGCCCGTTCAGCTATGTGAGACTTTTCCAGGGTCAGAATTTGAACAATACACAGGAAATAATGAGTTGAGAAAATGATCCCCAGATTCCCCAAGTTATGTGATACAGCCTCCCCAATTACATATAGCTACATGTATGGAAAAAAAAAAGAAGTGTGGGTGAGACCAAGTTTTTGTCTCCATTAACGGTTACATTCGCATTTGATTTTCCTCCTGTGATCTCAAACGCATTCTTATAAAGTCCAACAGTGGAAGAAGATCTTCAGTTGTATTTGTATGCACATAGCGCAAAGACAATGACTTCTCTCATCTGTGAGTCTGTTTAATTCATGAGTATATTGCATATTAATTCCTGGTCCATGGCCCAAGATGACTCAAACTTTCACTTGAAAGTAAACTTAAGGCAAACTTTCCTTTCTTCCCTCATGATGTGGTATTGGATTTAAAAGGATTTGAATGTTTCTTCTTCCCATTGTGAACTGATAATCGCATCACTAGTTTAAATGGTTTAACAAAAGGACTCACAAGGGAAATTTCAGGCTTGAGATTTATAAAGACATAAAAGGTAATTTAGTATAGAAGTATTGCAGTAATCTAAACAGTAGATAATACCACATTTGAAGATATATTTCCCACCTATTTAAAATTAAATATACCATTTTCATGCTAAGAGATTGGATTTGAATTACCAATGAACCAATCTTCTGCATCTCCACTGTCACAAAGACAAGTGAAAAACATGGAAAGTAAATCTGAGTTTTTCTTCACACTATTGTAGTAGTCCCTGCCAAGCTTAGAAAATATATTATTTATAAGCAACAAGTTGAGAAAATGTTATCTGTTTCTCAAGTATTTGCTCTTTTTTTTCCTCCTAATTCACTTTCCACATTTCCTCATTCTTGCATGATTTCTTTCTATTAAGGTGAAATGCAATTGATGTTCAGTATCATAATTTGTTTGCAAAGAGCAAATTTAGTCATGCATCATCCTTGAATACTTGAAGTTATTTAAAACTCAGTGCTCAGGAAAACTTACTTTAACAACTTGATTATAATCAGCTACCTTTAATACCATCCTGGAACCAAAATAATCAGAGGTCACTTGTGTCTCAGCCACATTCTTGCTTTTGTAACCTCGGCAAGTGTCAGACGGGCAAGGGTCATTATTTCCCTGCTTTATCCAACAGCTTGCTGTGCAGTATGCCTACATCCTTCCTTCTGCCTCTGGTTCTGGCGCATCTAATACATGTGATATACATCCTGAAGTATAGCTTAAAGTGTATGTTGGAGCTAAGAAAGTTACAAAAGAAGAATTAGCAGCAATAGAGTAACCAACTGGAACTGCAGATAAATATCAGGTAAAAACAACATTTATGCATGCAGAAATTTAAGCAGAATGTCTGCATAATAATAATAATAAAAATATCAGTGACACTTAGAAGGACAATAAACAGTTGGATTCTGAAGTTTGTGCTTAATTTGTGGCTTATCTGACACTTCTTCAAAGCAATACAGTATCCCTTAGCACCATGCTGTGGCTCTGCCTCAGTAATAACTCTATGGGAAATCTGACACCTAAATCATCAGCATCACTTAAGATTGGTATAACCTTTCCTTAGGTTATTTTTTAATTAGGCACTTTACAGGCAAGATCTCAAGATAAAACGTGGAGCATGGTCTCCTCAGCTCTTCAACTCAGCTTGCTCAGTAGATACAAAAACATCAGACCTTTCTGGAAAGAACTGGCAGTAAACTCTACTGGGATATTCTGATAGCTACTTATCTTATGTTCATTGTCATAAGAGCAGTGACTTCACTGAAAGATAGTTTGGCTTACATCTGGCCTTTGGATTTTTTCAAGAGTAAGTTTCCCTCTTGGAAATTAGTCTTTCACCATAGAAATAGTAACTGATGGTAGAACAAGCGCTAGACTAAATTTGACTTCTTAGTTTTTTAGATATACAAATGAGCCTGGTCCTCAGCTGTTTCTTAAGGAAATAACAGATAGTAATTTTATCTCTTATGACAATAGCAGAAAGGAAGATGATTGAATTTTATTTTTCTTTCCAGTTTTCAATTCATATTACAGCCAGCACCACACAAAAAGAAACAAAATACTTACACTAATCCTGAAGTAATATCACCTTTTATTTATGTCATACACAACATATTTTCCACTGGAGTTTGATAGAGGAGAGCATGTTCCAGCAATGAAATCTTTGAGACTGACCAAATTTATAATTGGTATAAATCATCAAAGCTCCATTGGCTTCAATACATCTGCAACTGAATGAAGATGGTGTCTAGCTTCAGTGAAGAGAGTCTGTAACTGCTATTTATGAAATCTCTGTATAAAATATTAATATTAAATCATGAAACAATGGCAAGATACAAACTACAAGGCAGGGAATAAGATGTGAAAGGTTGGCATGCCAAAGGATAGACAGATAAATGTGTACAACAGATATAAATGTTTTAGTGCTAAAAAGCAAGTGCTACTCCCTTGATATTTCTTTTCTGTCAAAATATAATTAATGAATAGCAAAAATGTGTTTCAGTCATGCATACAATTATATCTGCAGCTGTAGACATATTTGCTTGAAGTGATAAAAAGAAAGGCATTTCCAGGTGCTGCTGTTGACTAATCAAGCTGATATTAACAGGTAACACACCTCCAAATGAAAGAAAAGTGAAGGCTATTTTCCCAAAGCAATCAATGCATCAATCATGAAGTCAATCAAAAAAAAATGGATTACAGAAGCACTGTATGTGAATCACAGGCCCTGAATTATCATGGGTTACTAGAAAAGAATAAGAAGTCTTCCGACCAAAAAAATCAATACACTTCTAGCTATAGAAATTAAGAAAGACAATACTGTTGACCCCATTTCTTGAAAAACCTGCATTATTCCTTTTTCATGTTATTCTTCTCCAAAGAAGAAGAAAATATTAGGTTCAGCATGCAGAACTGTCTCCTAATTCTTTTTTGGAGATAGAGCAACGAAATTTGCAGCTGTTCCTTGCCTGCCTGATCCTTAACCTAAAATGCTTGATCACACATTGGCATCCAAATTGATCCCTTCCTCCTAAGCATGACAGAAAATTTTACTTTACCATTGCCATGCTTGCCCCTAACAATAAGAGGAAACCATCCAAGAAGGCAGAATGGGGAGAAGAATTTCCAATGAACAAATGAATACTTATTTATTGAAATTTATGAAATAAAATTCAATATTTATGAAAATTATTGCAGATACTGGCTGAGCACTCAAAGTGTATGTTGTTTTGCCTTGAAAGCACAGAGGATATGAAGGAGACTCCACTACAGTGATTTAGGGCAATCCCTCTGTCTTCCACTGTTCTGTGAGAGATTCTCATGAATCTCTCCTGAAACTGAAATCATAACTAAGAGACTCAGACCGTTTAAAAGCCTGTGTCAACTGGGAAGAGTCTAGGAAATACAGCTCCTGCTCCTAGGATTACTGATGTATTGACCTGTTTACTTTTTATCTCCTTGATTATTAATGTTTGAGGTTTTCTTTACATTATCCTGAGAATTTTGCTATCATCTCCTTCCCTACATGCAAAGTATAACCATTACTGCTCCTCCCATTAGCCATGTTTTAAAAGGAAAACAGCTAGGGCTGTATATTTTTTGCCCAAGGATAAGGGAAACCAACTCTGTCAGTCTGCCTTGGGCATATTCTCGGTTCACACATAGCATTAGGCCATTCAGCAATGGGAATTTTGCTTACTATCTGGAAGCAGGTGAGATACCTTGAGATGCACAGAGATCTTGCTGCAGTGCAGCAGTGCAGCCATCAAAGGGACTTGCAGGTTAGAACAGAAGGTACCAAGCTACTACTATTGACTTTAGGGTGAAAGCAGTGATTGCAGTGTAAGCCTTTAAAACTAAAAAATCCTTGCTTAGATGTTTTTCTTTCTCTTCCTATAGAAATCTTGCACTT
The DNA here is from genome assembly GCA_034781795.1 of Crypturellus tataupa. Classification (NCBI taxonomy): domain Eukaryota; kingdom Metazoa; phylum Chordata; class Aves; order Tinamiformes; family Tinamidae; genus Crypturellus; species Crypturellus tataupa. The sequence goes on from JAWLRI010000390.1 coordinate 3,075,263, forward strand.
GAGAAATGTGCATCAAGATCTCCAAATTATCCTGATATTGTTTTCATCCCTTCTTCTCCTTTTAACATTTTGAACTTCCTCTCCAACTGCTCTACAGCTCCGGTCACCTCACTTATCATAAAACCAAAGGGATGGTAGTATCAGAACATCAGCATGGCTAGCTGATCAGGCAAGCAGTCATTATCTTCCAGGGCAAGAAATATTGCTAATGGAACAAAAATTCTAAAAAAAAATGCATTACTTTTACTATGAAAAATAGCTGGCAAATAAGTAGGGATTATAACTGATGTAAACATCACTGCTTTCTCTTTGGTTATTTGATTGGCTCCATTTTTAATTCACATATAAAGAGTCACCTTTATACAAAGTGTTTTCTATTAGCTATGGAAATATTATGATGTAGTGCTCAATAAATGGAATGCTCAGGAAGTCCTTTACATGGATTGAGTTCAGGAAAGTCCTTAAAAATGCTTATAGTATATTGATACTACATCAAAAACAATGTCATTAATTTCCCGTTATTTTTCAAAATAGCCATTAGAATATCTACTTTAACAGAAACATTTCCAGCAACTATATACCACAAAAAAAAAAAAAACAAAGCAAAAAAAAAAAAAAGGATTTTTTGTTTGTTTGTTAATGAATAGTCATATTGGCAAGAAGACTGGCCATAAACTCTGAGGGAAAAAGATTATCCTGTTGTGTATTCTCTCTGTCCGTGGAGCACATCACATTTAAATTCTACCTTATGACTGGGACTCCAAAATGTTATTGTACTTGCAGTAATAAAAACAGTACTAACAGCGACCCTATCCTTTCTCTTAAAGACATCATCTTCCACACATAGTGATGACTGTGGGACCCTAAGGATGATGAAGGGAAAGCCCTTAGACCATGCTAAGCTGGTGAAGGAAATGTGCTTTCTCAGCAAATATACACGAGTACTGCTCCACCAGTTCTAAAGCAAGGCCGCACAAATAGACAAAAGACCGTGGACCATAAGGCAAACCATTCTATCCTGCAATCCATTGTATAACATTTTACTGATTTCAGTTGCAGCAAGCATATTTTGGGGAGTAAGAATATGGACAGTAAACTGGGCATTCAAATGTTCGTAGATGAATCAACAAACATTTTGCTAAATTTCTAAAAGTTGATCAATATCTTTCAGTTTCTTTGGTTTTTTTCTTTAGCAATTTTTCTGGCCAGATAACCAGTGATGGTAATCCTTTAACTTTATCAGTCATTAGCTAGCAAGGTTTCAAGGCAAAAGAACAAATAAATAAGAAAAAAAAGTTAATATTTTTATGTTAAATTTTCTTGCACTTTTGAAAAAGAAGATGGGGCAACTAATCAGAAATCCAGGGTAGCTTGTTTTCCCATGAGTCGAAGGCATCAGCTCTTGTCTTTCCATGTCATCTGGCTATCAATAAGCTGTTGCTAGGATATGGATGTTTCCATAGCAATAAGTGAACTCTTCAGCTTCACGAACAGCGCTGTTCTTCCTTCTCTCTCTTTTCCCTTTTCTGAGACTGCTTTTTTCATACCCTCAGGACAAATATGGAAATGAAAAGAGGGCAAGATGGACAAAGTCTGCACCAGGCTGGCACCTGCAAAGGCCTGAGGACTTCAGTGTGACTTTGGTGACGTTACTAAGAAAGGTATATGGCCTTAGTCATAGTTTTAGGCTGCTTTCTTTTGTTCCAGATTGCTAGCAGAGAATAGAGTACACTACATCGTGCTCTGAAAATGGTCTGAAACCTCAAAGGGAACAGTTTGTCCAGAGGAACATAATCTGAAGTGCTGGCGCTCTTTTTCTTCTCTCAGGCTGCATGGGTTGGGGAGCATCTGAGAGCGCAGAGGCGCTTCTCCAGGTGCTGGCAGAGGCTGTGCTGCGATTGCCACCTGTTGGGTCTGAGCCTGCAATTGCAGGATGGCAAATGGGGTGCCCCGGCCTGGGGCTGCAACACCTGTGTAGCGTTAGCCCCATGGCACTCCATAGGGAAGCCTGTCCTTCATGGATAGCTGAAGGTCTGGTCAGTTCCGAAACTTGTGTGAAAATCTGTGTCCTCCTGTTTTACCAATAATAATAATAGATACTTTCTCTGCCCTAACTCCCTACTGTTCCTTTTACATCAGGTCATGATAAGGTGTAACCACAAGCCAGCTGGCTCGCTGGCCTGCCTGAACAAACATATCAAAGACCTCCACACCTTTCCTGGTTTTCTTTCTTTGCAAAAGTTTCAGAGGAATTGCTTGCCCCTCTCAGGACTTACCTCTTTCTCAGCTGTTGAATGCCACAGCAGCTCACTCCACACCACCTTCCTCAGCCCAGGCATCTCCGTGGGGAGGAACCCACAGAAGCGTTTGCTATTGTAGTCTTCAGAGTAAATTGCATTTCAGCTTGGTTGTCAGGTACCTATTCTTGCTTGACATACTATTCAAATAAACAAAATTAAGTCAGCAGTAGATGAAAAAAAAAAAAAAAAAGACAAGCAGTTCCCTCATTTTATCTCCCCTTCTCTCTTTTTCACTGAAGGAAAAATCTCAGATAGAAATTTGCATTCTGAAACGTCTCCCAAACAGCATACCAGACCTTCCTGATGTTGAGGAGACAGTAGGCTGATGTCCAGAGCTGTCACTTGCCTCTTCTTGCTATTTCTTCTTCAAAGAAACAAAAAACAAGCATACACATATACACACACAGGAGAGAGAGAGAGAGAGAGAGAGGGAGAAAAATGGCCTAAGAAGAAACTGAAGTGCCCCGTTCTTGTGTGCCAGCCAGGGTTTGGAGCATGCTGGGAGCAGCAGGCACCACCACTGCTAGCTGGCTCTAGCTCCCATCCTCAGGCCTGCATTGACAAGAACCTTTGGACTGCCTTGGATGCTCCATGAGGTCTACCCAGCTCCTCAGTCATTATCTTCAGCCTGTCAGAGTAGTTACCCTAGGTTGAATTTCGGACATTTACTAGTCAGAGGGCAAAACCAGATGGGAGAAAAGCGTATACAGGAGGGGAAAACAATGACTGACTTTGTAACTGACAAGAAGAGTAAATTTGAGAAAGGATTTGTAAGAATAGTCTTGTGATAGTGGTGCTTGGCGGCAATGCAGTGATTAGCCCTCTCCGTGGAATGAGACCATGAAACTCATAAAATATTTGCAGTGACAAGCACCTTGGGATTAGAACTGATCCAGTTCATCAAACGTGAAAGGCACATTCATCTTTTCTGTTATTGGCAGGAAAATACAATTACATACCCAGTTTATGAGGTCTTTACATCCTGTCTCTTCTGCCTTACTATATTGGCGTTGAAAGCAGTGAACACTCAGTGCTTTTTTTATTATTTTTTTCCTGAAGAAAATCGCATAATTTCTTTTTTACATTAAGCACTTTGTGCATTTGTTTGCCAAGTGGCTTTGACAGATCTCCTTGAATGTTTTAACTTACTGCATTTTCTAGATAGTCACTGTGAGCACAGAGACTTTGCTACAACAAAAGTGTATTTATGAAACTACATTTTAAAATATTAATGATATGTTACTGCCTTTTACTCTTTGACTGGTCCATGGTTTTCTGCAGTCAGAAACTACTGCCTTTCCTCCCTTTGACAACTTTTCTTTAAATACACTGAAGATATTTTCCAATACACATTGGAAGTTAAGGTATCTTTCAGTGCTTCTTCTTTATTAAACAAATATATATAAGCCTCTGATGTATGTATCTGCTTGAAGTGTCTATAACCCTAAATACATTGCTGCCCAAATAGCATGGGCAGCCTACTATTAGTATAAGGACTATAACCTGTTACTAGCAATGGTAATACTTTCTTCCCGGGCCACTCATCAACATCATTGATTTCTTGTTCATACTATCTGGCCATCATTGGCAATAAGTCAGCCTGCTTCAAAAATGTCACCTGGAGATGCTGATTTATGCCAGCTGGAGGATAAATGTACTTCCTAGCTCATAGTGAACCCAGTGCCGGTGGGGTAAGTTATGCTGGTGGGGTCTAACCACGTTGCAGAAAAGCTGAACAGGCAAAATCTTCCTGGCACAGGCACGTAAGAATGCAAGATAAAAGCAGAACACTCAGAGAAGCCTTTAGCTGAGCTAGGTAGATTCAGACTGTCATTTGGATTCAGAGCCTTTAAATTACTCAGCAAAACTTTGCCATTTATCTACTTTCCAACAATTGGCTTTACATAAAATATGGGTCAAAATGAAACATAACTTACATTCAAAGCTAGCTATTTGCAGTGTAAATTAAGAGAATTTACATACTATACTCTGGTCCAAAATCCACACAGGTATATGCAAATCTTGTAATGGACCCTGAGGGGGCATTAGCTTTTCCTTAACAAAGGAATGAAAAATAAAGAACCTAGAAAGACAGATCATTCAAAAGGTAAAAGCTTCAATTTGTAGCTTCAATTTGTTAAAACACTGGCTTCACATGAAACTCCAAAGCAAAAGCATCAGTGTACCTCTCAGATCTCCTTTCTTTCTGTCAGTACAGTGATCTCTCCCCTGCACCCCAGTGATGTGTGAGCCCCTCTGGATCCTGAGCTAACTTCACACCTGCATGCTGGAATTCTACTGGGAAGAGAGCTGGGAGAACTGAGGGCTGTTCTCCTAGGTCTCCTTGACCAGAGGGACCACGCTTACCCTTCACTCTTGCCATGCATTGCACTACTCCAATACTGAAGCAGGCTAGTTTAAAACAAAGTTGATGGGTCGGGTCCTGTCAGCTGCCATGCTGTCACAGGTTATAAACACACACCACCTTTCCATTGGATCTTATAGGTCTCATTCTTCAAGCCTTGATTGCAGTGCTAAAATGTCTCTTTGTGTCCTGACAGAATATGTCCACAAATTAGGCAGAAAGTACGAGCACATCCTTCCCTCTTGTCCTTAGTCTTGTAGCAATGCCACTAAGGAGAGAGGGGACAATGTATGTGATTTAAAAAATAGCATAGCATAAATGAATTTGAATCATTTCAACAACTGAGGCACCACAATTACCCAAGTGCAATCCTGTAGGTTTTGCACAGTGTCACTATAAGGAAAGAGAACGTTTCTGACAGGGGAAGTAATCTCAGTGATGAAGAATAAATGGAGGCAATATCTAATTTATTTGAAATGTACTCAGTGAGTCGACTTACAGAGTTTCAACCAAGTAAGTGTTTACAATGATTCTGAATGGGAAGATTCAAGTTCATACCTTACTTAAATGTATGTTCTTACACCTCATAGAGTTTGGCTTCACCTACCTAATTATAAATTTCCTTAATCTGTTAGTTTTGCTTTGATACTAGTTAACTACAACAGTCTTAAAATACCTTTAAATTATATATATATCATCTTAGACTATTAAAGTATATTTTCAATCTGAACTCCATTTAAATCAAGTTTTTGTCCATGGATAAATCGTAAAAGCATGAACCTATTCACAGTACTCTGACGGTAGAATAATGCTGCTGAAATGAACTGAGTCAGGCTTGTGTAAAATAATGAAAAATACTACAGAAATCTGCACAAAATATCTTTCTATCCTACATTATTTTCAGCATTTACTTGCCTTTCCCCCATATTTAACTTGCTTCAATCAAGCTGGTTTACTCAAGATGAAACTAATATTCTTTTATTACCAAGCAGCCTGATGTGCATTTATTTGTTTTCTAGATGTTTACCAGTTATCTGTTTCAGTTTATTGATCTAGGGCTATCATTGCATAAATATTGTCTTTCTACCTACATTCAGGAAGCTTTATGCCTTGAATACACTCAAGACAGCTCACTTTTTATTTTTGTTAATGCTAATAGAGCTTGCTTTCTTTGACAGTTTTCTTCTCAAAGCATGTTTATTCCTCTCCTGAGAAATACAAGGCAATATCTAATTTGGAAATCTGGTCTGCAGCTTAAGTTGTACAAGTACCAACATCTATCTTGATCAAACATCTGCTAAAAGAAATTATCTCAGCCCTGTCACTGCCACACAGCTCTTCCTCACATTTGAAAGACATATTAGCAGAGATGAAGGGAGGATTAATTAGTTAAATTCTAGGGGATCCAGTACCACTATTGCTTTGGAGCAATACAAAAGTGATCACACACCATCAGGACCTGGTATGACTCACAGAGACAACAGAAAACGGGAAACCACTCCCACCTTTCATGACGAATTCCCTCTGAGACAACAAGACAAATTCCCTCTGAGACAACAAGGGATGGCCTGATGGCCCAGTGTTGACAGCGATCCCTGACAAGCAGGAGGGTTGGCTAGAAAAGGCAACACCAGGAGTTCTCCAAAGCAGCAGAGCCATAACCTTGCCCATGCCAGAGCCCTGGAAAGCCAGGCTGGCTGCTCCTCAGGGATAGGAACAGAGCTGGAGGGGAAGGAGCGATTGAGCAACCAAAGCATCCTTCTGTTCCCCTCTTGTTCCTTGGCTGTCCAAGGTTTCCCTCCCCTCCCTTCATCTCTTTTCTTCTGTGTGACCATGCCTTTTTTTCCTCCCTAAACCTGCATCTTGGGACAGGAGCAGCTAAGACTGAGCCTGCGTGTGCTCCCAACCTCACTGTGCTGCAGTATCTTGCCTATACACACCCGACAAATTGATTTAAATAAACAGTTTTACTTCGAATTCTCCAGAATGGAATATTATTGCTGGCAAAATACTTATATTCTCATAAGAACATAGGGCAGATACAGGCTTTTCCAGGACATCAGTTCGATACCCTGCTAGCACCAGCAGTCATATCACAGAATGCATTTCACAGCCTGATGGACTGCCAATTATAACACTGCTTAGAGTTTTGATCCCTTTACTGCTCTCAGAAAAAATGTTTTCAGAACATTATTATTCTCAGAAGAAACCTTCTCCTAATATTGAGCCAATTAATGCTTAATTCATGCCCACCACCTCTGCTAACAATCCTCTTTAAACCTAGTTATTTTTCCTTCAGCAGTTTACCCCATCCATTTTAAGGTTGCAACCATTCCCTCTCATAGCTCTCATTTTATCAGTCTAATTGAGCCAAGTCCTTCTACGGCCTTCTCATAAAGTGGCTTCTCTTACTATTCTCCTCACTCCAGTAGCCCTTCTCAACATTGGCCTGAGGTCTTTTTTTCTGAACATGGAGAGCCAATCTGAACCCAGAATTCCCAAGGAATTAAAAGTACCTTTCATAGAATCATAGAATCATAGAATCATAGAATGCCTAAGGTTGGAAGGGACCTCTAGAGGTCATCTAGTCCAA
>JAWLRI010000390.1:3082620-3107636 GCA_034781795.1 Crypturellus tataupa
AGGTTAGTCAAGCATGATTTCCCTTTTGTGAATCCATGCTGACTAGTCCTGAGCACCTTCTTGTCCTCCACATGCCTTTTATGACTGAACATTTCCCATCTGTCCTGGTAACATTTAATCTGAAGTCTCACAGAATGGCAAATACGTTTTGTTAATGCAGTGCATTTTCAATGCATATTCACCCTGTGACCAAGTAGTACTGCTGGGTCTTTCTCTTGTTCTGAAATTTCCAAGTTCATCATGGAAGATCTTTTGTTAGTCACCAAATTCATAACACTGTATTTGGTATGATTAAATAGCATCTTATTTCTAGTACTAAAAGCTTTAGGATCTTCCAAAAATCTCTGTATGATACTCTGTACATTTTTTGTGCTGTGCCTCACTCTCTATCTTCAGTAAGTTTCAATAGATTTCCACTTCTTACACATCAATTGCCCTTTTCGGAAAGGTTCTTAAGATGAATCAATGGGCATGGTTCAGAGTTTGTCTTTTCTGAAAGACAAGGTTGAAATTAATCTTATTCTGTACCTTGTTCTCCTCTTCCTTTTGAATTATTTATATTTGCTAGTAAGACATAGCTGCTTATGGGGAATTTCACTAGTTCTGCTACTCTGTAGCATTATTTAAAATATAATACTCTTTATCTGGAGAAATAAGACAGTGCATCTCTTCGATGATCGGAATACAAATATAGCTAAGTCTATCCTTTGCTCTCTTGTTCACCTTCCATGTGTCCTCAAGCAGGGAGTCAAATCACTGGACATTTAAGAAAAGTATAGACACACAATGATAGGGAGTAAATTTTGCATATTTAATTCTGCCTCAGGGCTATGGATGAACCAAATATGTTCATAAGCTTCCTTCCAGCCTTATGATTCTATAAAGAAAATCTACTTTGCGGCATATTCACTTTTCATTCCACCTAGGTCTTAATCAGCCTAACTACCTATAAATTTTAATGAGTCGACAATTATTTCTTATCCTCTGTGGATCCAGTATCTCCTATAGAGACAAAAAAGAGTCTTTTAGGCCCTGCAGTTAAGATAAAGTTTTTCACCAGCTCTAATAAAGTTAACAAAGTTTCTACACTTAACACATAGTTAATATATGTAAGTTTAGCAAACTCTTTTTTTTCCCTATGGACTACAGTATAATACTGTATACAATAATGTAACATTCCACAGAGTCTGAAGTATTGATTCACTCAATCAGTCATAGGTATTGGCTTATCTACAGTTACCTGTGCAGTAATTATATTTCTCTCATAACAGATCAATAAAAAAATTCTTTGTGTGTCACTTCGAAAAAGATCTTGTCTAGAGAGGCAAGGCTGGGTCTTTTTTATTTCATGTTGTGTTATTATTGTGGAAGACAGCTCTTGCCTTTTTATCTGATTTCTTATTGTTTGCAAATTGCTTAGTGAATATAACTTCTGGAAAGAGAATATTAAAGATGAATTGGGAGTCAAGGAGAATATTGCAAAGATTGTGGCTCGGTAGATTAACTTAGCAGGCTTTGAGCATTCATATTAAGGTATGGAGCCCGGAGTTCCCATCCCTACATTCCCATCCTACATGTCTACATATCCCATGCCTATGTATCAGTTAGGCATTTTAGTCAACAACTGCTTGATGTAAAATGTCTAAGTGATCATTGAAATAGGAGACCCAAGTTTAACTTGCTGGTAAACATCCTAAGCAAGTGGCTAAAGAATCAGACCTTTTCTTTTATGTTCTCTCATAATAACCCATGACTGTAACAGGAGTCTGAGCAAATTTTCGTAAGACAAGAGCAGGATCCTTGGAAAAGGAAAACATGGATTCCCATTTTCAAGTAGAAGAGGAAAGAGTTACAGGTCTCCACATACATGCTGAAACCAGCAAGTTACAGTTTAGTAAGGGGACACCTGTTTAGAAAAATATATTGGTCAGTGCAATGTTGCCTGCCATCTGAGAAGCATGCTCTGAAATTGCCCACAGGATCAAATCCCTCAACCTGGGTAAGTGGAGGAACACTGCTGACATTTCATATGGCTCCCTTCACTTTGTGGTAAAAATATATATCGAAATCTTGGTGACAGAACCTTACCTGAGTGAAAAGCTAATATCATCTCAGAGATGGACACTGAATGCCAGTTACCAGCTTAATATTCTCAGGTAGCTTTCAGAGGAAGTAGCTGAAAAGAACTAGTCATTGCTAAAGGACAGCACATGTCTTAATTTAGGTGCCTATAACTTGTTCAGATTGTGCTGTAACCTAGCATTTCTATTATATATATAGAGAGAGCACCATGGAATTTCATGTCTGAATCATGCACAGAAGCTGGCTACACTGTCTTGCAAGCCTCTCTTTTCCTATTTTGAATATGTCACCGCCATTGGAAAAAAGATGAACTTTCAAATGTTTCAAAGAAATCACACATGAAATTCTTTATTTTATTCTTTAATTCTTTATTTCCTTATTTAATTTCTGATAGATTAAACAAATTTTAAACATTGACCAGTGACTTTTCACTTGCCACAAACATCAGCTTTCTCTGCACTTGCTGAAAATTCAACATCAGACTTCTCTCAATCTATAATCTTTTTTTTTTTTCAAAAAAAAACCATAAGTCCATGGAAAGCTGATTACATTTCTAACTAGCCAGAAAAGAATCTATTAATGGTCAATACTTGCTTACAGTTCAATCTGTAAACAGACAGAAGTTTGACCTCAGAGGGAATTACTTGCACATAAAAAATGCAAAACTGGCTCTTCTTATTGATTCATTTCAACTGTTTGTTTAAAGCCTGACAGCTAGATTTTCAGTAGGCCTCCCTAATCATTCCCACAATATTTGAGACGCATCTGTTCTGCAAACATAAGACTTTATAGTCACAAATGTTCATTTTTACATTGATAGCTCTCCATTTCATCATGCAAACAGGCACTCATTATCAAAGCCGAGCTTATGTCCCTTTTTAGGAAAGCTCTCAATTGCATTTTTTTTCTTATAACACTGTCAAAGCATTATAAGCAAAGCCCATACCCTAAAGCAATCTTAACCGCAGTTTATGATATTAAAAAATAAAATCTCAAGATAAATAGCTCAATGAAATCAAAGTAGAAAGTCTTTACTTCTTTATATTAGGTCAGTAAAACATCCATTGCAGATAACTATACGTACTTATGGACAAATTATAAGAAATAGAGAACAGATATTTAGCTAATGCAGTTTGATACCTGCAGGAGTTATACAAAATAAACTTATTTCTTGTTCAGACTTGTTTATGAAATTAGCACTTCTCTAACTCTCTAACTTCTTTAAGATCTGCCAGTATAAAGATTCCATGAGCTCCCTAAAAAAGCAGGAGAAGCAGCCTGGGCAGTGTGTTTGTCAGAGCAACGTCTTGCTGGTGAAGCAGTGATCCCTACAGCATTATCCAGGGCAATGGCCCCTTGCATTGCACTGAGCTCCAGGCTTGCACTCTAAGATCCAGGTTATAGCTCTGAGATTCAGTTTACATTTTGATTGCTTTCCTTCTGACAAGTTTGCACTTAAAAAAGAAGTCAGTTATTATGGTATAAAACAAATACATCAAATGTGACACAGTATTAAAAATATACAAATATATATTTAAAGTGAGAATTAAAGACTTAATTAACGAATACTAACATTGTCAGGGCAGAAAATTTTGCCTAAAATCAAAGGAGAAGTTATAAGGAATTTCTGGAGCATCTGTAGATGGGAAAATCCGCTTGTATGCAAACTCTGCCAAAGGAACAAAACCTTGGAAAGATATTATTCTTTTATTATCTTAATCACTAACAAAAAATCATTTTAATCTATATAAAATGATTGAATACCATTCATTAAATAAGATTATTATATTTTTATATATATATCTATATATGAATCTCTGTGTGTGTATATATATGTGTAAATATACACTTTCTATGTCTTTCTTTTTTTGTGTCTACCTCATCTTTCTCACACCTTAGAGTTTTCTAGTCATCTAATTTTCAACTATCGTAAATAAAGCATCATTGACATAAGCATTTTGAAACAATTATTCACGCATGCTAGAATGCTATCCATAACTTATTGTTTCTCTAGTGATTGTCATGTATTATTTACTATATTATCTGAGAGTAAATACTAAAATTAGGCTTACTAAAAGAAATAGTTTAAAAGCCTGATGCAACTATGTAAAGAAACCGCCTATTTTATTGATCTTTAGAACCAGTTATGAATTTTAACCGACCTAACGCATGTAATTTAAATAGGAGGTGAATGCATGATACTTCTCTGGCTGAATTGCAAATAAAGAATTTGTTTACTAAAGTCACAGCTTTCTTAGCATTCATTCAGTATGTCTACGGATCTGATTTGTTCATAGAAACATGGGTGCTCTTCAGAAAACATCAAAAATTAATCCATCACTGGGTTTTTGCTCGTGTAGTAAACAGTGCTCTTCTCCTGAGGAGAATCCTAATGAAGTAAAATGAGCAATTCTAAGTAAGCATTTCTCAAGCTATGACATGAAGGAAAAGGGAGAGAGAAATCATTAATTTTGTTCCTGAAAAATAAAAGTTTGCCTTTTTTCCCTAGTTTTTTCCCTGAAATATTTTTATAATGTCCAGACTCTGCTTCGTCCTATAAGTTTCTCAGTGGATCCCCAGGTTTCTCCGTGGAGTAGCAGACGGGGATCTGCTTAGGAAATTCATCCAGTTTTGACACAGCAAAGGACAATGCCACACAGGTGAACGAAGAGTAGGTGCAGCTTTAAAAAACAAACATAACCATTTCTGAGTGCATAAATTATAAACACGAAAAGTGCATTTCAAACTTCATGAACTATTACGATGATAGTACAAGATGTATGTGCAAAGTGTTCTGAAGCAAATTAGATGAGTTGACTTGCACACCAGTGATCAAGAAACTCCTCCATCCTCCAGCTCCTGCCCAGTGGTACTCAAGTCTGAGATGTAGGAATCAGCCCAGAAGGTTTGAGTACCTCTTAGCGACTACATTCTACTCTGTGGACTTTTAAAGCCAAAACTGTGCAAGCAAATACACATTATTTGCACTTTCAGTGTTGCCTATTTATACTTACAGGTCTATAAATTCCTAATGGACACTGAAACACTAAATAGGGAATGAATCTTCACAGGTTCTTCCATTTCAAGAAGAATGCCCTATAGTGATGTCCCAGCACTGGGAAAAGCTTTACCCAACTGCTATAGACCTGATCAAAGATGATGCTAGTCTCAAGCAAACCAGAGTCACAACAGAAAAGCAAAGCACTGACAGCATTTCAATAGCAACTATTTAAGTACAGATTTGACAACGGTTATAAGTTCAACATCAGATTAATCAAAAAGCCAATTAGACATCAGAAAGTTTCTATTAAGAATGTGTACGCAGCATATGGCAAAATGGCAAAAAGCCAGCATATCATATAAGAAGAAAGATGAACTGTTGCAAAAAATGGCTGCTTATTTTTGTGTTGTATCTTTGAAAAACATTGAATTCTATCTTTAATTATACTGCCTACTGACAATCATGATGCATTGGTAGAGGAAGAAAGATTGACATCTGGGAATTTTGGATTATACAACAGAGGTTAATATATTTCAGAGATGATGATGCTTGTAATGCTTGTAAGTCAATTCTGTTATTATTTACAGGTGACAGTGGATTTCTGATGAAGACTAAAGATAGGTGAAAGCTGTTTTCAGACAATATAAAATAGCACTACTATATACCATTCCAGTTCTCTATGAAAAAATAAAATGAAAGGCTGTAAGCAGGAACCAAGAAAGACTCACTGAGAGTTCCTCTTGGATTTTTATAACCTATTTTTACTATATTTACTATAATAAAACTTTTACCTAGACAAAAGGGGATTGAGGAATAAATAATCTAATAAATATAAATATTTGTTAATGGCAATGAAACAATGACTAGAAAATGATTCTTTATTTTTTTTTTTAATACAAGAAGCAGAACATCAGCAGAAACTAGCACATAACAGGTTCAAAATAAACAAATGAACTTATTTTTCATACAATGGGCTGTTAAATAGATTACTACTAAATGTTGTGAATACTAAGAAGCTACAAAGGGGATTGGATGAATTCTAAGATATCAAAAAGATAATAAAGATATCTATATTAAATGCAAAATATAATATGTCTCTCTCTGTTTGTCCCTGAAGAGAAAATACAGGAAGCCACGAAAGAATCTGAGCCAGGGCTGTATCAATATCAGAGTCACGATTCAGGCTGTTTTTTATATACTTATCCTATATGCAATTTCGTTAACCATAAATGCTTTTCTGGCTTTCCCAATTAAGCACAGCCTTGATTCTTCAAAGGACTGAGTTCTGCTGCAACATATTAGCATGTGATTAAATGCAGCATCTATTTAACATTGAATTCAGCGAATCTACTGATCTGATTTACCTTAAGTATATATTAAGAACAGCATTCCAATACTGAAAGATCTCTAGAGTATCCTGCATATGACTGCAATGACACAAGTCTCTTGAAGAAACAACAGGAGGGTGAGAGGACATCATATAGGGTATCCTAAATGGCAATAAATGTCTATAATTAGGCAATTGAATTTGACCCGGTTTAGATTTGCCACAGAGAAAGGATAGAATATTTCAGGAACTCTGTAACTCAAGTTCAGCAGTCCACACATCACAAAGCTTTCAAGCAGATAACTGTTTATATTTAAATGTATGCTAAATTCTGCTGCCCTGGGACACAGAGAAGGCACTGGATTGCTCTAGTGAAGGTCATAAACTTGGAGATTTTGTTCATTTGGTTAATTAAGCTTGTTCCAGTCCTTTGAACATAATGAGAAAAACAACAGGGATGTGAACACTGAGAACTGCAATAACACAAAGCGAGAAGACCACTACATGCAAGAGCAACATGGTGAGTATCACAGAGATGGAGGAAGAGAGTCAAAAGATCTTAATAGCTAAACTGACAGTTTTGAGAATACAAAAACTTTCTGTGGTGTTCCATTACCTTGGGGCAAACCAGTTTCCACTTCAACTTTTCATTTTAAAATTATGTGAGATAATTTACTACTAATAAAACATGGAACAAAAAGAAGGAACATCTTTTGAAAAGAAAACCATTTGTTCTGTATGAAATTGCTTTTGTCCAGAAATTCCTTCTTGGTAAATTAAAAATGTCAGATTTCATATATAATTGGAATGAAAGCAGATTTCAAAGAAGGATTTTTTTTTGTGCATTTCACAGAAAAATTCTATGTGGGCTTGGGAAATCTACATAGAACTAGGTAATATTTGAAGGACAATGCAAGTGACATTAGAACATGATGCAAGTGATCTAAATGAATGTAACTTGCACTATGAGGCAAATTAAAATTGAACTGCCTTTTATCTGCTTGACATGTAAACTGTGGCCAAAGGTAACCCAGAAGGTCAGGCAGAGGAGGCAGCTTGCACTCTCCACTTGCAGAGCTGTTCAGTTGTTCTGGTGTTCCCAGATTCAGTTTGTAATATGGGCTACTTTTAGAGTGTCCTCCCAGACAGAGATTTCAATGGAAGGCAAAATTTGATCTTTTTTCCCTCCCTCTGGAAGGGAAAGGGGGTCCTGTGATTAAGAAAATCTTCTAACACATGCATGATATATCTCTCCAAAGAGAGGTTTTGTTTCCTCTTCCTCTTCCCCTTCTTTTTATCTTCTATATAGCTAAACATAAATAATCTATATTCTATAAATAAAACTCATATATCTGGTAGACTTTGCAGGAATTTGCTGGAGTTGGAAGTTAAGGGGAATAAAGGGGAAGAAAGAAATATGGGTCCATCTTTAAATTAAAAAACATCTTTAAAAGTGAATATTGATGTCTGTACATCTTTAAACAATGTGTTTGGACAATTTTAAAGAAAATCTCTAGTCTTAAAAAAACTGACAGTGGCTAAGGTGTTTAATATATTTTGGTTTAGTTTTTAGTGCCACTTAGAGAGAGAAAAAAATAAAACCCTGAAAAAACCCTGAGAATCCTGTGGAAAATACTTGTTTGTACCAATACATCTGTTTAAACATGGTTGTGTAAAAAGAACCATGGAAGTCATGGAAGGAAAGAGATGGATAAACTTAAGTCTAAATTTTGCCACTTCAGCCCTGAAAAAAATCATGTAAGTACTAAGACAACTTAGTACTAAGGAACATGAGTAAAGTAATACAGAATGGCCCAAATGATTTCAGCTTCTCACAGGGTAATATGGAACATGGCATGGTCTCACAGGAAATCTGTCACATAGTATTTAATAAAACTGAAGTGTGCATTGATTTTACTTATATCTAGACACTTAATAAAAGGGGCACGTGTGTTAGAGACTTCAGTGTCCATCACAATCTACTGTAGACATAGTCAACAGGCACACAGGCAAGAAGAAATCCCTCTCACACAAAATTCAATGTATTTCCAGCTCAACCACTAACTGATATTTCTCCCCACTGTACCTCTGTTTTCTGTCCCTCTGTATACTCTGCAAAACTGCAACATTTTCTTCAGTGGCTGACAGAATGTAAATTTTATCACACTCGGGCTGGGATAAGAACAGGAAAAATAAGGAAAGCGTCAGTTGCTTCATTTTTAGAATATTCCAGTACAAAGTAAGACTCTCTTAGCAGGACCTGGAAGGGAGGAAATAACCTCAGTGGCCTACTGAGTTATTTATTAGAGTCAGGTCCTCAGCTGCTATTAACTCTTCTGTATTACAGCTCTTCTTAGGCTTGGATTTTATTTTGCACTTGTGCTCTAGTCTCCAATTGTATTTGTCAGTACAATGTTTTCCTGGGTACTTGCATTTCAAGAGCTCCATCAGAAAGGCCACCTGACCAATCAAGTGGACTACTGGAAAAAATGAATCACTAGGTGCTCTGAAACCAGCTTCACCATACTTGTACAAAAAGCCTTTCTTTATTCGTTCAAAGAGGGCAGCCTGACTTCAGTCTCTCTTCTGAGCAAATGATTCATTCCAGGACTAATGAAACTTCAAGTTTTGGCAATCAATCCTCCCTCAATCTGCCATACCGAAGGGCAAATTTAGAGTGATCATCTGAACTCTCTAATTCATTGCCTAATTACTGTGCTTACTTGACCTCAGAAGTGGTGCAAGGCCTGGAAAGATAATCATGCCAGGCAGGAGAAATCTTCAAACTGACAGGATCATGGTTCCTGCCTTTCAGACTCCTTTTCTTTATGTTCATTTTTACACTGACTTTGTAGGTTATTGCAAGTTGCAGGACTGAGAATTCTTAAGATCATCGTATGAATAAATCCTTGAACAATTATATGTCACTCAACCTTAAACTATGTGATTTTCATGAGCAAAAATTCTCACAACCTCTTACACTATATTCAGTTAGTACCACTGAACAAGTTTAAGTCACCTTCCAACAAAAATGGATTTTTTTTATCCAAGAGGAACTTGATGAAAGATACATAGCCATGAAAAATTATGTATTCAATAGGTAATAACCATTTTGTGTGTTTTGACAGTATATGTCATCTGAGGATCACAGAACCCTTCTCAAATGTTAATTGAACTTCAAAATACTCTTCTGAGGCATATAAAAGATAAAATGGATACTTCAGCTCATCAGTAAAATGTACTAGCTTCCAAGAGAAAACTAAGATATTATCTGCCAGTATATAAGCAATTTGACAGGTAATGAAGAACATGTCATGTTGCACTCAAACAAAATGATGGAAATTTAGTAACAGTTTATTCTAGAAGTCTAATATTTTGTTTTGCATCTGGATCCATTGAATGATTAATGAGTCAGGTACTCATATTTTTCTGTCCTATTAGGGCACCTGCACCCTTAGTAACACAAGTGTCCCCAAGCTCCTTCAGAAGGATGGTGCAGTGCTAGTCCTGCCAAAAAACATACCACCCATTGCATCTCTCCACCATCTCCTGCAGCTTTGCTATCACTAGTACACATTCACAATGCCTCCTGCAAGACCTCCCAAATGTGAGGACTGTGATACAGCTATAGTAAAAGGTCCTGTGCCTACAAAAAGCATCACAGGGTTGATAAAGGGCTTCCTGTTGCTATTTTCCCTTCTCAAAGGCAGCCCCACTCAGTGGGACTGTGGCTCTTTACCCTGGTACTCCACTGAATTTTAGCAAAATGAAGATATTTATTAAGCCAATTAAAATTAAGATTGAGTAAATCAAAATACATCAAAATATCAGACAGAATCTGTCCCCCAGGTGAAGATAACTCACAAGCCTTTCCTTGATTTCTTGTTGGCCAGTGCAATTCAACTGATTTCAGTGGAATTATACCTTGTTTACTCCAGTAAATACTCCAGAATTATATCTTGTTTATTCCTCTGCTAAACTGTTCTCATAGCTTTCTTTCTGATTAAATGATTTATAGTACATAAAGATAAGGCCACCCATCTAGGTTCTGTTACCTAAATATGACATAAACAACAGTATACACAAAAAAAAAAAAAAAAAGTCTAATACAGATACTTCTGCTCTACCATTTCAAGCAGTTCAGACACTAGAAAAGACCCCAGCTCAACAGAATACAGATATTTCATATGAGATAGAAATTAAAGAAAGAAAGCATTTTCTAAAACAGTTGAAATACTTGAAGAACCTCTTCCCAGCAACAGTGGCTGCCAGTATCCAGAATCAGTGAAAAATTAAATGTTGGTTTCCTATATGTGGTCTCTCCATTGCAATCATTACTTGCATTACATAAAAAATAATTAATAAATAATATAAATAATATAAAATAATATAAATCTATGATGTTGACAGTCTTTGCCTTTTTCTGTGCTCTTTTTCAGTAATTGCAAGTTATTTATAAATAAACAGGAAGTGGAAAAGAGGAAGACAGAACAAAACCCAGAAAAATCAGCAGCAGATGTTTCTTTCAAGTTTTAGTGTTTATGTTGCTTAAAATATGTAAAGAGCAAATATAAGATATACTTACCACTTTTCGTTCTGTTATAAGCAATGCCATTATCCCTCCCATACAAATGTGACAACTATGAGTCAGACAGGATGTGTAGATAGCTGATTCTGTGAAGCATTTGATAAAGAGGCTTAATAATTCACTGGACAGAATCCGTGTATGTTTGCAGTCATTCACAATACAAATATCTAATGGCACTCTGAATACACATAATACTCTTCACAGTACACTAAAATACTTTGCCATGTGTCACTGAGAAATATTGCTAGTTTATTAAGAAATAAACTGAACAGATAGGTGTCCCTTTCAGAAAAGTCAGAATAAGTCTTGTCCTCCTACAATGCATCGCTTTATCAAGTTAAATCATTCAAAAATGATTAGTACAGAAACAAGGCCACACTAGTTTACCTCATCTCAGCCCAAGAGCTGCCAAACCATAGAAAAAAGGAAAGCTCACCCCAGCATCATTCTGCTTTCTAAAGCAACAAATATAAAAGAAAAGTGGAGAAGCCTAAGTGCCTTCCTTTGGTGCATTACGTAGCAACACACTTAATATTTATAAGAGGTTATTCTGCAATCTTTAACAAAGAAGTAAGAATAAATGCAAGCAAGCAATGTCAAAGAGAAGCACTGTGTTTTCTGTCACATAACTAAAATGAAGCTCGAGACACTACAACAACATTCTGCTTAAGGTCCTGTATTTGGATAATGTTACTATCCTGTAACACTTACCTCTAGAGGATAGGGTAGTATGAATGCAAACCCAAGCATTTTTTTATAAACAGCTTTTGACAAATGTTAAAGAGAATCTGAGAGCCTAATTCAGCAGTCCTGCTTAGGACTTTAATTCCCTTACCCTGCATTTCAAGGTCATGTCTCCTTCAAGTCTGAAGTTGTAAGCGTGACTTCTTCCACTGTTGGGTGCCCATTTCTATATCACTTCATAAATCGCAGCTACTGCTTTTCCCTCATACATCCTAACCAATACCTCAATGACAAGAGTAATGGCCCAGAAAGAGGAAGGTCTGAACTCTCATATCTCAAGCAATTAAAAGTATTCAACTACATCGTTGAGCAGAGTGTCCAAACAGTAAATGACAATTTTGGTTACCTTCTCAAGTTGAGCTGAGTTGAGTTTTAAGGTAATTGTACCCAAGGCCCACATCATCCTTCATCCTTCATTATTCATAGGTGTTTCTTTGCTCTGATCACATTTGGTGTATGAGAAGCCAGAGTTTGATATTAGAGTCTTTCTGAAATTCAAGTTTTTTCCAGTCAATTTTTTTATTTCTATCTTTTTTTCCCTTTTTCTTTCTTTTTTTTTTTTTTTTATTCATTAGTGCTTAGCCCTGCTTCCATCCTCTGGTCTACATCTGTAAAGTGTAAGCTTTGAAGTGCAGTGCTCTGGCACAGAAAATAGGCAGTCTTCCAAACCCATTTTCAAAGAAACAAGGCACACTGCCTGCAGTAAGAGCACACAGAAAAGCTTCAAGGAGTATTTTGAGTACTCATTGCCACAGCAGACAATTTGAACAGGAAACAACAATTACTATCCTCAGCTGGCAAATACAGGACCTTCTTTGACACTAATTGACACTTACTGGAAGATAGAAGAGAAATTAACTCACCTGAATACTACTGGTTTCTGGAGAAAGGTTTACAAACAAAAGTATATAAAATGCCTACAGGTAATTACTTCCAGTTGTCTTTTTTACTAGCCCTTTTTGCAAGAACTGTGTTGAAGACATGCTTTCACAGTTTATATTAGTATTTAAAATGGCTTTCCATAATATAGTCTGGATTCTGGGGCGAAGTGTATTTCCTTTGCATGTGGAAGGATAAACATAAAAAGCTGAAAGGAGGTGCACTAAATTTTCATTTCAGTTCATTCCAGTGTTCTCTCAGCTCCTTTTTAGGATTTCAAGCAAGATACTTGAAGACTACATCAACAGTTTTCTGCTTTAATGTCCATTTCACATATTCTATTTACTGTGCCTGAAAAAATGATGAAAATACTGTCAAAAACCACCTAGCATCTCCTCTCTGTGAAGCACCATCACATTTTCATACAAATCTCTTTCTACGACTTAAGGCCCTTCTGTTGAGGCAAAAATCTCTTCCCTTCTTGCTCCTCTTCACTGAAACTTACCATCTACCTAACAGTTTTTTTTTTTCTATTAGTGCTTGAAGTCTTCCCACAAATTCATATTCATATATAGATAGTTCCCCAGAGAAGAATAGTGAAAAATTATTATTCCTTTAGATTTTTCTGAATGATAGAAGCTTCTTTTAGGAAGTGTATTTTCATTTTTTACATTGAACAGTAAGCATAATTCTATTGATATCAAAATATAAAGGTGATGAACATTTATATAAAGATCATTTGACATTATCACTGCCTTCTCGTATTAGAAGTTATTTGAGTGCAAAGTATCATTATATATTAAAACAAAAAAACAAACAAACAGAAAAAAACCCACAATTATCTGAAACACTTAATACCTCAAGGAGACTGTTTTGGATTGTGTTTGTCTCGACATTGTTGCCATACTTCTTAGCCTTGGCTTTGGGAAGACTGCGATACCAGCTCAAGGTGTTTTACCTACTTCTTGGCCTTGGAACCCTCTGGGAAGGCTGTGAAATCAGCATGAGACCCAAACAACGGCCAGCAGTGTCTACGGGGCGGCGCCTGCACTTGAGCTGGGTGAAGAGGAGCACCAGAGCACACAGAAAGTGGGTGGACACTTCAAGAACGTGGACATAAGAGGACTGCATATTGCCCACCTCCAGAGTGTGTGGCTTCTCCCCAGTGTGTATCTTCCTCCGAGGCGCACGATTTCTTTCCCTGAACATCACCTGCACCAAAGCACTGGGGCACCTGTACCTGCACCGTGGCGGAGTCAACAACACTTAGGTTATGGTGGTAACTATAATCTTGCTATACCTCTCCTGATTGCTTGCTTTTCTGTCTTTTTTCTCTTCTTTTTCTCTCTGTCCTATCATGCTTATGAGAATAAAGCTTACAGGGTTGCACAGTATTTGACCCCATTTGTGTCTTAAGACACAAATTAATACCTCCCTACAAAACTCTGGAAAACATGTTCTCAATTCTTCTAGAAAAGCTAAGAAAGTGAGATCATTACTCTTTGATGAAGAATAAGTTTAAAGTACTGGTTTATAAGAATTATTAAATTCCTAAAGGCTTTTATGGGAGTAAGACTTACATATACATATAACTCTAAAATATGAGACCTAAAACCCCTACTGATGACTGTATTCTTAGTTGATCACCCAGTCCAGCAGTAAAACCAAGAATACAGGATCTGGGGTTCTCAGCTTCCTGCGTGGCAAATGAGCAAATTTAGGCATTTCTAAATGAAATGCACTTAAATTTGGCTGTCTAGGATGTACCCCCAAAGTTAACCAATACGAAAACATGAGACCAGAGAGGAGTCTGACATTTTGCACTTGGTGACTCAGAGATAAAAGCCATCACCCTCCATCTGAGCCTTCTCCTTACCCTTCTGATGAAAGCAGCTACTCAAGTATTTTTAAAGAGGTCAGTTTTGTCCTAAAAAATAAACAGGAAGGGCCTTACCCTTGATTTTAGGTTACAGTTAGTCATTCAGGATGATGACAGACACAAGTTCAATATTTCCTTAGCTCTGAGGGACTAATCCCCACATATCATCTAAGTATGTGAAGATCTCTGAAAAGGATGAGAAAGCAGTCTGCTATTCCTATTGAATTTGTCTGATTCATAGCAGAAAATTAAAAATTCAGTGGATGAGAAGACAGAAAGCAAGTGCTTAAGTCTATAACCTAGTGATTAGATCATAGAGAAAGCCTTTCTTTTCTCCTTGAAAAGTGATATCTGTACTTTAAGGGATAAGGTGTTTATAAGCACGATCAAGAAGTTTCTGAGCAACTTCTTTTAAGTTGAAAAACATCCTGTGGAGTTTTATCCAGAATTAAGGAGCAACTGACAGGCTCCTTAAGGAGCAACAGTTTTGGACTTCAGAGTCTAAATTCTGTTGACATCCCACAAACCAAAACCTATTATTGATTATTTCCCCCCAAAATTTTGTGTGTTACAATGCTGTTCAAGTTCATTTAAAGTGCAATTTCAACTCCTAAGGAAACTATTGAAACTGACAGAATTGAAAAGAAAGTTCACTAATCTTAACTCACTAAAACCATTTAGAGCTCCTTCCAGAGGATCATGGAGAATTAAACTCCCACTGGACAGTCATATAATTAAACTTAACCATTTACAGAAAATATTACCAGGATTATCCTTTAGGATGCTGAACCAACTAAATGGTAAGATATCTAATGTTGAAATATATGCAGTTCTTAAAGTACACTTTAGTTGAAAACAATTCCATTCCCAAAAGAAGAGTGTCCATGTCTGAATCAGGCAAGAAGCTAGAAGTGCTGTGTCACATCCCAGCTTCAACTGCACACTTTCCTCAGCACTTTCATCTGGTCTCATTGTACTCATCCATCTTGAGCAAACACCAGCAAAAAAGGTTGAACAACACAGAAGGAACATGGCAGCACAAAGAAGTGGTGATGTTTTTAGCGCAGTATGACTTTTGTACCAAGATGTCTGTATCAAAAGGAGAAAGAAACTTTGCCAAAACCTTGCTGCATCATTAGATTTAAAGTTTTCTTCCTGAAATTTAACAAAATATTGCTCTTACAACTTCGGAGTGCAACAGGTCCACCCATCAAAAGCTAAAATTGCCTTTGTTTCCAGAGGGAACTCACGGATTTAATTTTAAGATTATGTTTTCAGATGGCATGTTTAGGATGTTTTCATAAAGAAACTTTGTAAAGTAATCAATCTATGACTTTGATATGCATAAGCTCCAGTTCATGTATTTAGGCAAGTGTGAGAATGTTGAAAATCTCTGTGAAAAGATGTATGAATCTATGAATAGATGATGTCCCTGTTGCTTTTTGGACTCTTCTTTTCCTTTGAAAAAAAAATGCTAACTTCATTGTGGCATGCCAAAAAGCAAGGCTGATGATAATCTGAATAAATCTGGCTAAAAGTGGTGTCAGTAGAGATAAACACGCTCTGTGATATATAAGGCCTTTCCCAGGGGTATGTTGATGAGCTGTTTCAGTCAAATTCTATCTCTTCTTCTCTATGCATATTTCCAGTAGCCAAGATCCAAATATTTTCAACTCTCTAATCTTGGAAGCCCACGTATAGCTAGATTTCCTAAGGGATGATGGTGATGATTTTGAATTGAGAGCATGCTGTGATCTACCTAATCTCAAAAAAAAAAAACAAAAGTAAGCAAACAAACAAACAAACAAAAACATACCCCTAAGTAAGCATGTAGGAAAGATTTGATTATTTTCAATTTGATTGAAAAATGATCTATTTTTCTTCCCCTAAGCAGTGAACTTTAAGGCACAGTTCATTTGATATTTTGCTTAGTTCTCTACTGCTTTGCTCCCTGCAACACAGCACTCAAATGACAAAGGAGCTCCATAAGGGAATGAAAATGAACATTGCTTTCAGCAGAAGAGACAGGATCCACTGATCTGTGAGTCTACATCTCACAGCTCCTCTGAGGATACACATTAAAACATGCACTGAAACTGGGATACATTGAGCTTTAGGGATACAAAGCCAAGGTTCACAAAACAAGACAGCTTTGTTCAAGGTAAACAATAGCCATAGCATAACTCATACAGAAAAGGAGCCATGAGACTTTATGGTTGCATCAGACAACATAAATTATAAGGTAAAGGAGAAAAGTTAAACCAAAATAGGATTTTGTAGGCATCCATCTCCATGCAGCATTACAGTAAGATTGTCTGGATAGGACGGGCAAAACCTTATCAAAGACATGGATAGCAATCTACCATGACTACTCCCACGTGCATTTACCTCTTTCCTCTTTTATAGATGACCTGCAGAATTTAGGCAGTTATGCAAGGTCTTAATAAGTGAGATTTGACTCTAGACAAAAAGCCCTACGTTTACATGCTTAAACTCCCATTATGATCAGAGATACCTAGTCAGTGTTGCTTAGAGAGCAATTCAGTTCATCCCACGTACCTATATTTGGTCAGATGAATAGTTTTTTCTTGGTTACATATCATTTGATGTTAATGGGCCTTACAAACTCACTTCCATGTGGATGTCTTATTTTTAACATTTGATTATAGAGTTGAATCTCATTGTTTGCTGAGAATATTGTAGGTAAATACAGAGAACTTACTAAACTGACTGCAGTTTAAAAAATTATTCTTGTTGGATTTAAATCAAATTAAGACACTTTCCAAACTTTCCTCATTGTTTCTTGTAATAGCTCATTTTAAACCTTCCCATAGAGGCAATTTTTTTTCCTAAACGATGACATTTAGTTAAAAAAGTCATATCTGAAAAAAGGAGGAAAATCATCCTTTTTTCATTTGGAGTCACAGATGAATATTGTCTGCTGCATTTACTTTGTATTCTAACTGCTTTTGTTGTGAACAGAAGCTACATGCCTCTCTGGAATAATCACTAACAAACAAAGGAAACTTAATCTAGTAAGACTGACGCTATAAGCAGTGATTCATCCGTCTCTTCCCATCCTTAGTTTTCTGTGCAAGAATCCACCTTGATACACCTTTCTGAATAAATGCATATACATTTGTACCATTATCCTAGGAGACACTCTTCTTCAGGGCAAAGAGGGCCCTATCTGGCAACACAGTGTTTTGTCCAGGGAGATTGCTCCTTGCCGAAGGCTTTGATTGGGACATTGTGGAGGGACTGCTGAAGCTTTTTTGGCCCTTGGATTGGTGTCCTGCTCTTCTATGTGTGCAACAATAATAATGTCAGGGAGAGCTGGAGCATACGAAGTGTGGCTACATGGGCATGGGGGGCCAGGTGGTCTTCTCCATAGTCCAGTCATGGAGAGGGTCTTAAGTAAAAGTGGACAGATCCTGAGGTAATCAAATGGTTGTGCAGCTGGTATCAACAACAGAGAATTGTCTTTTAATGATCATGGGATCCTCTTTGAGGATCAAGGACTGCTAGGAAAAGATGGGATCCAACTTACCAAGTGGAGAAACAGCATCTTTGCCAAGCGGTTGGCCAATCCAATTCTCATAATAGAGAATGTTAGGAAAGAGAAGACATCTCATAAGTAGATGAGGAAAGTAAGCCTGGTTGACAAGTAAAGGGTGCAGGCTGATGTGAACTGGAGAGATGAAAGAAATACAGAAGACTGAGGTATTAAATGCCTTATTCAACACAGTCTTTACCAGAGGGAAAGTCTGGAACCTTGGCAAAGAAAGTTGGATATCAGGGAACAAGCTGTACATACACAAGTCCATGGTACCTGATAGGATGCCTACAAGCCTATAAGCCCACTTAGGCTTGTAAGTTCTGAGGTAGCTGGCCATTGTCATTTGAAGGCCACCCTTGATTATACTCAAAAGGTCAAGGCAACTGAGGGAGTTTCCTGACAATTGGAAAAAAAAGCAAATGTCTATCCTGATTTCAAAAAGAACAAGAAGGAGAATCCAGAAAACTATAAGTTCATCAACCTCACCTTGATCCCTGGGAAGGTGATGGAGCAAATAATTCTGGAAATCTTTACCAAACATACTAAAGACTAAAGAAGAATGGGAGTAGTCGGAGTGGTATTATAAAGGGGAAATAATGCCTGACCAACTTGATAGTCTTCTACTGTAAAATGACTGGCTCACTGGATAAGAGGAGAACACTGGATGTTGTTTGCCTTGACTTCAGCAAGGCTTTTGACACTGCCTCACATAAGGTTCTTATAGACAAGCTGATGAAATACAGGCTAGCAGTGAGGTGGACAGTGAGGTGGACTGAACTGGCTGAAAAGCTGAGCTCAGTGGGCTGCCTCCAGGGGCACAATGTTCAGCCAGAGGCAGCTAGAGGACAGTCAACTAGTGGTGTTCCCTAGGGGTCAATATTAGTTCCAGTGCTGTTTAAGATCATGGGAAATAGTGCAATAAACTTAAAACCAGAAAAATCCCCTTAGGCATAAGAAAAAAAATTTTTTAACTGAACGACACGAGTACAAGAAGCCAAGAGAGGCTGCAGAAACTCTGACCTTGAGAGATAATCAAAACCCAAGTGAACATAACCCTGCTTAACTTGCTCTAGCTCTTCCTGGTCAGATGCAGGGGACGATGGACAAGACAGTCCTTGAAGGTGCCTTCCACTCTCAATCATTCTGTGATAACACCATTTAGGAAACTGACACCAGTACTGAGACATAAGCAGCTTTTTCTTTGCAATAGATTTGTAATACTCTCTCTTATAAGGCAGCTAAGAACCCGGGAGATGAAAATAATAGAGGACTAAGTGAACATGCACGCTGATAAATGATGCTTTCAAGTCAGGTCCACTGGTGCCAGTTTTCTAACATGTCAGAATGACCCTCCACAATGTGGAAATCAGACCGTGTTTGGACATTTATTCTTACGCAGGAAATGTACTCTCTTGGACATATTTATTTTTTTATGTGAAAGTATAATTAGGCATAAAATTTAAAACTCGCTATTATTTCAAATGAAGAGCATTCATACAGGAAGATGAATGATTGCAATTTTATCTGTATGGTTATACTGGACAGAAGATTTCCTCACTGTAGCTGAAAATATAGCAGAGGAAATGAGAAAACAAGAATGTGAAAGGGAACTGGACAAATATTTGAAGGATTGCATGTAGATCTTTTGTACATTGCATGTACATCTTTTAGGATGTAGTCCTAAAAAGATTCACAGACGATGACAGGAAAAGGTTTCAGAAATGCAAGCAGAGAGAGGCAATGAAGTGTTAAGATCTACAGGCAGTAAGATCTCAGAGCTGAGTTTTTACAAGCTCACACTTCACATAGGAGCAATTTGAAATATTGAAAATATTTGAAAATAATTAGATATTGCAAAATTTTAAATATTGTAAAATTCAATTATTTCTAAAAATATCCAAAATGTACTAAAGTATCAAAAAGTACTAAAAATATAATATAAATATATAATCAAAAATCAAAAATATAATATGAAATATAATCAACATTTCCCCTTCCCTTCTAATTCTAAAATTGATCTATTTCCAAAAATAAAATCACATGGAGAAATCAAACAAACTAGGTGCCACCATTCCAACTCTGTAGCAATTTCCCTGGTGTTTTTTCACTTCAAGAATCAAATTCATCTACTCATTTTGAAATATAGCATTATTTAATTTCATTAAACAGACGATGTGCGCCAATTGCGAAGTATTACATAATGTTCTGGTTCTGATGCTAACAAAATAGTCCTAAACTGTGATTTGAAAGCAATAGCTGTTTCCAAACAATTTATGACAATTCTTCTGAGTCTTTCTGTTATTGCAAAAGGCCTGCTGGAGCCATAATGAGTACTAGTCACCTTTGAGAATTTCCTAAAAGTATAGGATTTTTTTAATTACTTATTTGAATTTCCTCCCTTCAGCAAAAGATAATTGTATCATCACAGAAATCTCTTTTCTCTATACTGTCGTTTGCAAGTCAGCAGAGGACTCAGCCTCTTTTGCTGACAATATTTTTCCAACAGAGCATCCTTTGTACGTGTGCAATGTTGTCTTTCTGGCGCATCAAAGAAAACAATATTTTGAATTTAGAGTGTAGAAAATGACCATGAATTAAACGTGCCATGTCAAAGGATTCAAGAGTCAGAAAATGTAAGAATGAATGAACTTAAATGTTCCCCTTGATATACTGTTTAATTATATCACCATATACAAACTTTTCTGCTAGAGCCTTACCTTATTTAGTGCAGTGTTATTATTTTTTCTGAACACCTTCCAACCCTTAAGCATTCTGTGATTCTGTGTGCTTCTTTCATGTGATGGAATAAAAAGATGAAAACAGAAACTTCTACATTCCACAAAAAAAAAAAAAGAAAGAAAAAAAAAGAAAAAAAAAAGAAACACTGGAGGCCAACAACCCGTATGAGCTATTAATATATGACACTTATCCATATTAAAAAAAAAAAAAAAAGTGAGACAAGAATCTCAGTAGCAAAATTCTTGCAGTGTTCAGTTAACACTAAGGATCCAAACTGTGATGGGCATGTACATACTCCTAGTGCTCCAGAATTCACAGCAGCATTCCAGGAGACAGCAGCTGCTGGCACTAGAGTTCCTTCAGCAAATCTGTCCCCATCTGGCTGGTGCAGAACATAGATTAGTCAACAACTCTAAACATACTGCTGTATGTGATATGCATAGAAATTTCATGTCAGAGATCAGGATAATCCTCACCTTCCCAAGTCAGCACCTGATTCCCTCATAGCCACACATGTGTAAAAGCGAAGGAAAAGCATCAAACCAATGAACTACCTTGCATTTAATGTTGGCTCTCACTCCATGAGAATACTCTCCTTTACTGTAGCACAGCACTGTCCTACCTGTGCCCCTCCTATGCTGGATATTGCCCCTCACTGCTATGTCCTTCCAGCACCTGTACTGTACCCTGGCATCTGTGTTCCTTCTTGTTAGCTGTCGCTGAACCCTTACCCTCAGCTCTTCTTCTGCAGCTAGCTCTCTGGCTTCTGCCAACAAAATCTAAAATAATCATGTTCATCCTTTCTAAACAAAAGCAGAATGATTTTCAAAAGAACACAGGCCAGTGCTAAACATTTCTATAAATCCCGATGTTATTTACATTAGATTATGCATATTTCTCATCATCTGAATTCTGTAGCCTAAATTATGCATCCAGATCCCAGGACTATGTAGCATCATTATATAAAAATCATATTTTTTCTAGTTTTTATGGTTTGAACAATGTAGATTTTAATTCTTTCTGGGAAGAAGGACATTATTGCTAAAAACGCTTGACTGAAACATAGGAGACCAAGAAATGCTAATCTCAATTAGCATTACTTAGGTAAATGATTTAATGAAGACACATGAAGACATATTTAATAAAACACAACACATAAAGCATCACCCAATAAGAGCAGAATGCTTTTCTGGCTACTGAAACTATAAACTAATTAAGAGCCTTACAGGAAAATTTTTAAATAATATTTTCCACACCAGGCATTCCTTACACTGCACAGTGAGCACCACGGACTAGCCTGACATAGTAAAGAGATGGAAGTGCTTATTTTCCTATTGTCCAGGACCTTACGATTTCTCTTTTTTTTTTAGCACTGATCTTGCACAAATGCAAGTTAAAAGTGACTACGCAACCAAGAGACACTTTCAGTCTCTTCTGCACGTACACAAGTTTGCTCGGCCCAAATCAAACCAAACCAAGATTCATGTACCCTGTTAATACGGCATATATGACTTAAAGTATGTGTCCTTTACAATACTGCTACCAAAACACTATCAGTATATCACCTTGAGGATGTCCTGGAGAAGAAAAAAATGGATGATTTGTCTGATGGAGTTCACAGCTAGCTGAAGGCTATGATGGAAAATGGCTGTGGGATTACTGAGATCCCGTTCTCCTTTGCCCACTGTTGTATACCATCTCCCATTCCATCTTCTGCTCAAGACAGATGGACCCTGCACAATTCCTGCTCTGATAATTTCCTCGAAGAAGGAAAACATCCACCAACATGATTGACAGAGCAGAGCCAGCGTTCACCACCCCAGGTAGAGATCATCTTTAGAGAGTGCCAAGCTGGTACACTTGCCCCTCAACTCAATATTTTGTGAGGCACGTGGGTTCCATTTAGCTTAGGACTTGCAGGGAGATTGAAATTGTTCCATGAAATTCTGATCTCAGTGTGAATATATATAACTGGATATAGCTATGTATATGTAACATGGTTGGACTCAATAATCTCCAAAGTGTTTTCCTACCATTGCAATTCTATGATTCTAACTGTAGGAGAACGTCCTTCACTGACCAGTACTCCTAGTACAGTCTTTGGCATACCACTTTCACTGCAAAATTTTGTTCCAGAGTCGACTCTTTTTCTGCTCATCTATTTTAAGTTACAGATAAACAGGAACTTGCCTATTGCCAGTGCTCTGGCAGAAAAGAGACAAGAAAAACCTGTTTTGTCCTAGAGGCTGTGATCCTGATACCAACGTGATGCTGAAGTATGCCTTTAAAAAACAAGGAAACCACACCACCGCAGCAAGCATATCTTCACAGTCATAGGCATACTAGCATTAAAACTCAGCTCACTTAATACCTCTGTGTTTAACAAAGCCCTCAGCACAGACTTCAATCTTGCCAGGAGCATGCTGGTAATCCCTGGGCTCTCCCATAGGTCATGTACAGTCTCACAGCCATGTCTTTCCCTTTTCTATGTGCACTATGCCCACAGGAAGGAATTATAGGTGTGCAACTTTACAAATTTAGGAATGGCTTTCCACCAGCCCTTTATTATCTGAACTTCCTTGAAGAAAGGGTCTCAACCATTATCATATGTAAAATGTCCTTTACCATTTGAAATCATTATTAAGATTTATTTCATATTGCCTATGTCCTTGAGAAACAACACCTGTAATAGCTTTGCGAAGAGGTGCATTTTATTACCTTTCTTTCTCTTACCTTTAAAAATTTTGTCTAATGAGGCCTATCTTAAACAGGCTCAGCTCCCAGGGCTTGCTGCCAATCCCCTTTGCCATCCAAGTTTTTATCTATACATGCCACAAGGTTGATTAAATCAGATGAGTTAATTCTTCAATTTTAAATAATACAGGCTTGTATATAACGCTAGACCAGAACACCTGGGCATTTGTTTTTAAGAGCTTTTAAGGACATGTATTTTAAATGCATCAAAGGCCCTTCTGATAGCCAGAATGATTAAAATATAATACAAATATAAGCTATGAAGCAGGATATACAGAGGAGCTCTTAGCATCCTTGCACTTTGTTCGCCACCTTCTGTCCCTCACACAGCCAGGCACAGGTGGATGTATCCAAAGATGCTGCTCTTACTGTGTTCAGACTTACATTAAAATCTTTTGATGGCTTTGGGGACACAGAGGAAGTGCAGAGAGAGACTCCTGCACCACAGACACACTCAAAAATGCAAGTCTTTGAGAATGGCCCAGTTTTAAAGCCTCCAGCCCTGTGTATGACTAAACATGCTATACTTCATGAGGCAATAAAGAGGCAAAGTGACTGAGCATGTGAAATCTCTGAGTTTGTGCTTTCATTATCTCTATTTTTTAATAGGATGTTAAATGGCTCTCTCTCATCAATAAAGGATGCTGAAAATGCTCTTTCTGGTTATGAAGTAATACAAATGTTATCTACAAAATGTGCCCATTAATACTTATTTGTATCCCACTATATCCCTGGTAACATCTAACCTTGAAAAGGAATACTTAAAAAGGAATACGCGTTATCCAGATCTACAGTCCTCTTCAACTCCAATTTCCCTTTCCCTCCCCTTTCTCCCCACTGCTAATAATCAGCTACATTTTGGAAGCGTGATCTACCTCAGCTACTATTATCTCTCTAATTGACATTGGCTGCCAGTGCTTGTGACATGCAAACGCAGGAACTCCTCAGACTAAAATGCATCTCTTTGCATCTCTTTGGTATGGTGCAACTCACCTCATTTTCTCCACTTTTTGACATCGCTAACCTTGACGTAGCTGGAGATGCCATGCACAGGACAAACAGCGGGAGAAGCAATCCTTGGCACTCCGTCTCCTCCGTTACCAGTAGGAGGTACTATTTTTTACTCCCTTATGTTACTTTTCTCCCTTTGATGAGATACTAGAAGAGCCTGGTTCTACTAATTAATGATAAATCAGCAGGCAGTCTAGATGTGTCTCTGCGCTCACTGAAACAAATGGAGCACATGAACATGCTAGTGCAAATATGCAGTGTGCAAGGCAAACACAGAGCCCAACACACATGCCCAGCCTTCCAGTTCAGGGAATTTGCTTGGCATCCCCCTTTTCCATGTTACTGCATTTGATAACAACGACATGGGGAGAGGAGCCTTGCAGCAGGGGAGCAGAAGCTGCTCTGAACATCCCGAGGGCCGGTGCAGCCCGAGCCGCCGCTAGGGCACGAGCC
>JAWLRI010000390.1:3108215-3165383 GCA_034781795.1 Crypturellus tataupa
GCGCAGCGCTCTGGCCGAGCTGCCCCGCTTCGCTGCCCGCCCGTGCCCGGCTGCTGCGCGGGTCCCGCGCGCCCGGGGCTGTCACGCACGGCGGCTCCCGCGGGGGGCGGCGGGGGGTGGACGCGGGGTGAAAAGGGGGTCCCTGCCGCGCGCGGGACGGCGCGTCGCTTCCGCGGGGGAACATCGCCACCTCCCGGGGCCACCGGGGCCGGCGCGGGGCGCACGCAGCGCCGCTCTCCTCCGTGGCTCCAAAATCCCGAAGGATGCGGGAAAAGCAGCCAGGGAAGAGTGCAGAGTTCGGCGGGGCACTCCGGACAGGGTGCTCTGGGCTGCCCCCCTTCCTGCCGGGTTACCCGCTTTCCTCAAGTCTTTAAAGCAAACCTATCTCTTCCCTTTTAAACTGTGCATTTCCCAAGGAATCGAGGTAACAGGGGACTCTAGAAACACCGGGTCCAGGCTGACATTCACTGCAGCTGCAGGTGGGAGCTGATGTTGCACTGGGCATCGCTCGCGGGCTGGCGGCACCAGGCGGCTCCGCGGTGCACTTGGCGCGGGGAGCGCTTGCTAGAGGAAGGGAAAATGTGCACGGTAGGAGCTGCAGCACCGCGGAGGTCAGTTACTTTAGCATGGAGCAGCATGTTGGGGAGCTCAAGGGCAGCCTTGCTCTCGGACCTAATGGGAACAGAGATTAAATGGCAGGCATCAGTGGTTCAAACCGTAGTAATCCATAAACCCAGTGGTTAACTACACTTCTGAGGCTGCATGTTAAGTGTACAGCGCGAGGAAGAGCTGTGCTGCTGTGTGGTTGTGGTCAGCCTGAGATACAAGCTCTTTCCATATAAATATTCAGCTGTAGAAATGCTTCTGAACAGGAGCGTGATTGCTATTGTCTGAGCAAGCACTGCATGCATTCTTCTGGGAGGAAAAGCAGATGTACGGAATAACATGGCTGTCAGCAGGGAAATATGCCACAGGTTGTCCCTGAGATTAGGTATTTATACTGGCTTAACCTGTGCTCTGTTCATATTTCTTGCATTTATTAACTGAATTGCATTTGCACCACAATGTCAGATTGAACAAGGCACCTGCAGATGCCTATTTAAAGAGAGGGTCTTTCATAGAGATTAAAGTCTGAAACAGAAGTCAGAAACAATACAACAAATATTTTTGCATTTTTCAGATGACAACACAGGAACATTAAATAGCTCATCAAACCGTCAAACGCCATCCAAGTATTCTGTAGCAAGGATGGGGGCTGAATGCAGGTCTCCCATGCCTTAATAGCAGGAACAGCTTTCCATATAACTGAGTTCCTTCCCAATTAGTGTCGTGCAGCTATTTAACAATTTGGGATGAAGAAGAACATACATATTATGACTGAATAGCATATGCGGTTAAGCAACACAAAAATGGATTTCCTTTCTGTGCTCCTCTATAGGTTTAGTATACCTGCACTGCAGTGGGGAACTTTTTGATTTATTTCCTTCTACAAGCTATACTAACATGACAGTATTCCCAATCACATTATATGCATTTAATAAATGATGAACATCTGTGCTCAGATATTGTTGGATCCAGCTAAAGATAGGAGAAAACATCTTATTGGACTGAATTTGACATCATGTAAGGTTCCTTTTCTTCTTTCTCACACCACACTTGCTCAGGAAGAGGTAAGTCTCAAAATTCATTAAATTTGAGATTGAGAGTACTAGAAATCAGATTTTAAAAACAGCATTGATACCCTGAAATCTACCGTGAAAACGATAAGAGTTGGGATGCAGCTGCTAAAATATTTGAAACACTGCCCCTAAATTCACTGCTCTGTGAATTTAGCCCCAGTGAAAGCAGCGGTGACTTCTTACTCAGTACTGCATTCTGCCATCTCACAATAATTTCACTTTCTTTAGAAATATTTTGGAGGAATAACTACAGTTTTATTCCTACGAAAAAATGAACTTGAAACTCCATTCAATCATTTCAGCTTTTCCTTATGGATCAGATCCATGGGTTTGGAGCCTGAACTGTGCACAAACCCTTGCCCAATAGTTACCAATAGTTACCAATCCACAGTGCTGCTGTTTTATCATTTATTGTAGGAAAAAGAAGTCAAAAAGGCAAAATGTCCTAAAGGAGATGGAGATAGAAATTTAGTGTCATTATCTATATGAAAATCAGGGTTTTCATGCAAAGCAGGTCCTTTGCTGCTTTATCTCTTGGCAAGATTTCAAGTGTAAGGAGCAATGATTTATATACATATTATTATATAGTTAATGTAGTCTCAACCACTCTCTTCCTCAAATGATGCTTTTCCTTCTTGAATGAATACTTACATGTTCTATGAGGTTGAACCCCATGTCACTAACACTGAGCCATTTCATTTGTCAAGAATAAAAATAGTCCTCAGAGTGACAGCAGCACATGAATTTCGTGCTATCCAAATAATGAGGTTTATTATCTGATTTCCTCATTTATTATCTGTTTCCTCATGTGCTTCATATAAATGTTAATTACTAATACAAACATAGTGTTGTTATGTCTATGTCAACAGCAAATCGTACTTCTAGCTGTTGCAGAGCACAACAAGGTACAATTAGTACCATGTGGTATGAATTAATTTACACATTAATCTATAGGCTTTCCACTTTCTAGTAAAGTCAGTGGGATATTAGTCACAGGTTAGAGTGGGAAGCAGAGTTTACCTTATGATTAAGGCAGGTTGTGCAATGCTGGAAAGCTGTAACAGAATTGTAGTTGAATGTCCTTAGCATCACATGTCTGGAAGAATGGAATAGCTCTCCAAGGTCCCAGTTCTCCACAATGCCAAGTGCCCTGAGATGACCTAAATTCAATCTATTACTGTTCAAGTCACTCAAAGCAGGATTGATTCCTTAAATGCTTTGCTATTAATTTGGTCATGTAGGATAAACAAAGGTGCCTGAGGTACTCTGTGATCCTTCAAAATAGGGAAAGAAATGTCTTGTTTCATTATAGACAATTATTACTCTCTTTTTTTTTCCTTTTTTTTTTAAAGCCCCACAAATTAAAAGAAGTCTTCTCTGAAGCTAAAAGCTGTATTTTTATGTTTCCCAGAACAGCTTCTGAATAATGTTTTGAAAGGACTAAGAGATCTGACGAAAGTACACTCTTCTCTGGAAAGACTGTACAACACAGTAAAGCTCTGTTTACCTCAGCCCAGTTCTTATGCCTCTTAGGAAAATGTTTCACTAAGGAGAAGGAAGTTCGAGGTGAAATTTCAATTATAAAAAGAATTGGTGTCTCCAGAGGAAAAAATATTCTCACATATGTGCAAACAAAGGGAAAAGATTTTGAAAAAAGGTCAGAACATAGGAAGTCCGTATAGGGAAATAAGCTAAAAATGATCCAAATATTGAAAGGAGCTTAAGTGAAAGAAGGTTTTTTTTTTCAGGAGTTTCTTTTTTGCAGGGCAACATGAAATTACAGGTGTGGTATCAAAGAAGACCCACAGCATGAATCAGGAAATCTGAAAGACGAAGAAATGGATAAAAAGTGTTCCTTTCTTTCCTGGCCACAACCCCGTGAATCTCTATGTTTGGATGACATTGCCTGTGCTAATGAGTGGCCTGCCTCTTGAGCAGGCTGCAACGAAAAGTTCCATATTCTTAATAAAATAAGTTAACTAAAGCCACAGCAACCTGCATGCATAATGACAATTAGTAATTTATATTGGTTACCAACACAGTTCAGAGAAGATCTGTGTGCAGAACTGGGAGAAAATCTGAATGGGCAGGAACAGCAAAGCAGCTAAATTAACAACACAGAAAGTGACCCACACCGAAGTGCATGACAGCAAGGCAGGTGTCTCTGCACCCTGTGATAGAAGTTTGCTCTATGTAGTCTCTCCTAGTTGGCAAATGTTTGCCTGACGAGCTGCTTCCTGCCTTCCCACAAGATTAAAGGAAGCAGACAGACAAGAGAGCAGGCACACTTTTGCATTCCCTTTCCATTTAAATTACATGGATCTCACAACCATCAAAATTTGACCAAGACAATGTCCTGCAATGTCAGGACAACCCCAATTTTGCAGGGGTAATGCAGCATGCACCTTTTGCAGATCTCGTGCCACAGAGCGCGGCCGGGCCCCTCACCTGCAGGCAACATGCCCACTGCAGCAGGGCAAGTTCCGTGTCACCAAGCTCTGCGGGTAGGAGTGCCCAGGAGACATCCGCTTGCACACTATTTCTGTTGAAAAAGCTGCTCTGATCCCACCAGATCTTTTCCAGAACGTCACTTCAGGAATGGTCTCCATTGAAAAAAAAAAAACACAGTTAAATACTTCCAGAATTTTTTCAATTTACTCATAAAAATTAATCAAATTCTTCTAACTTTTCATGACATCAGTAAA
Source organism: Crypturellus tataupa (assembly GCA_034781795.1). Lineage (NCBI taxonomy): Eukaryota > Metazoa > Chordata > Aves > Tinamiformes > Tinamidae > Crypturellus > Crypturellus tataupa. The sequence continues at coordinate 3,112,600 of JAWLRI010000390.1, forward strand.
CCTAGAAAATATTGTAAGCACATGTTGTTTCTATAATCTAATGACCAGCAAGCTAATGCTTAATGAGCTAATGTGACCCAGAAATGCTGTTTTATTTCAGTTTAACTTAATTATATTTTTTAAATAATTATGCATAACTTTTAATGAAACTGTTCATAAGCTTTTATAATTTTTTCAGAGGAAAAGGTGACATGTTTACCAAAATGTGAAACATAACACAGTGTAAGCCAAAATGGGTCAGAATTGCCATCCATCTAGCATATTAACTTCTTTGCCAACTATAGCCAATAGCTGATGTTTAGTCAAGGAGTAGATGAAATAAGAGTATCATTGAGTGGAACTCCTTCTAAAAGTTTGTAGGAGAAGCTGTTGTTGAGCTGTAGTTTGCATCAGGTTTTCATTCAATGCCTTTTTATAGACATCTCTTCCATGCAGCAGTGCCAAAAAAAAATAGCAGAATCAGAATAATTTTGGAAATAAAATGAAACAAGTCTGTCAAAGTCCTTCGACATTTGCTAAAATAAAAAAATCAGAATTCTGAAGCATTTCTACAGACTCTAATTTAGTTATTTATAAATTTAAGTGCTCTCCAATGGAAGTTCTTGATGTCTTGATTAATGTACATTGTCAGAAAAAGATTTATTTTCATTAGGATGCTAACTGAAATTAATCTTCAGATCTTGATGTTTCACTTTAAAATGCAAATCCACTCATTACAGCTATATTTTAGAAAACACTCAAAGCACCTATTTTGTGATTTCTTGCAGTTATTCTTATCTCTAAAGAAGTCGTTTTTATAACCATCTGTACCTTGTTTTTCATACACCGTGAAATTTGGGTTTGTTGTCGTGTAAGTGGGGATGCTCTCATTATCTTTCAAAGCTTTCCTTTGAAAACTGGGTTGTAAGGGTAGTCAGTAACAGGATTTCCATAGCTTAGCCTAGTTTGTTAAGAAGCATCCTCATTCATCCATTTAATGTTAAACACTCCTTAATTTTATTTAAATTTCCCTTTGAATTTGCATGATGAAAAAAAGGTAAAGATGACAGAGAATATAACCAGCCAAGTAACTGTGAAAGAGATGAAACAGCGCAATTTTTCCACCTTCTCAATGAAATGTGTTCAATTATCAGCTATAAGATCTTGTATCTCAGAAATTATAAAAGGACCACATCTTCAAAACAAAAACATGTGTTTGGAGAGGTGTGTCTCCTCTTCACTGTGGTGTTTGGAGCTATCCCAGCATAAGACCCTCTTTCTTGTGGGGAGGAGGAAGCAATTAGGTTATCTTTGCCTACTCTCCGCCTGCGTAGTGCTGACCACCAGTCCTGGGACCATACTGCTTCCGCAGAAATGCCAACCAAGAAGCCAGTCTGCAAATGCCCCTCATAAAACAGTGATCTCAAAGCTGTCTTTCCTCCCTGCTTCCAGATGCAGTCTCATCCTTGTCACATGGTGGCTACATACATCCATGTTTTCTGGATATTTTTCACTCAGTCTTTTCAAAATGCAGTCATGCTCCCTGTTTCTACCATCCCTTCCTCCAACAGTTATTTTACCCAGTTCTCTCAGCAGTCCCTCATCTCACCTCCATCATTGCTTCTGAGACCACCTTCATCACATCACAAGATCCCGATATCTTGTATATGTTGTGTATAAGGAATATACAAGATGTCTGATATGTCTACCATTACTTTTGCCCATATATTCTGTGGCATTTGCATGAGCCTCATGCTCCTGCTCTGATGGCTTCCTGACAAAGGATCTCATCCTGTTGAGGGCTTCACATCTCCTAGTGATGTGGCCCTGGCTTCAGAAACCTTTCTGCCAGGCTTCCTCACAAAGGCTGTTTCATGTGCAGTCTGCATCTGAGGTAATCAATCTACACACCAGGAGGAGGCAACAACTTAAAAGATTTTTTTTTTTATAAAAGCAGAGAAAAGAGCTGTTTACTAGTTCCTCCTGGCAAAATGCCCCATAGGTTATCACAGATGCAGTCAGTGATTCTTTGCACAATCATACTTCCATGAAGGCACACGACAGAAAGTTCAGTTAAAGATACTGACAGTTTTCCTTTCCGTGTCTTCTTAGCAAAGCCAGCATTTTAATAATGCATGCCCATTTCCGGATAATGACAATATATTGGAGTTACTCCTTTTAGCTCTTTTTTTGCCATCAGTTTGCATGACAAGCTGATATCAGTATACCTGTAAATATCTTTTCTTGGATGGTTCCTCTCCCCTTTCTGGAAAAAAAGAAAGAATGCATCAAGTCAGCTGCATTTTGTACAGATATCTGCCAGGGTATTCTCCATACACATCTAATAAAGGAAGAGGAATGAAAATAATAAGGAAGAAAGATAAAATAATTAGTTGTTATAACTATTGCAGAGTATGCCTTCTATTTGGGAAAAAAAAATGCTAGTTAATGCTTTTAGTTAGGATTTTTTTTCTCCTCATGGGAAAGGACTAGTGTTCCTCCCTTAAATCGCCATTTTTTCCAAAAGAAAGATGTTGTGTTTGTTTTGTTTTCTCTGGAAAGGGACTGAACCCACTAATTCAAAATAAATAGTAGAAGAAGGACCACTATGTAATGGCCTTCTGTAGCAAAACAGCGGAAGAGGAAACATTATTAAAGAAGTAGCAAGTGGTTTTTAGCCCAAAGCCCAGCACATTATTGTAATTGATTCAAAGCAGGATGAGTCAGATGTCCTTACAACTCTCTGAGGGTCTGCACATTGACGCCACATCATTCTCCAAAAGACCAGGACCCGAGACTGAAAAAATTTGCCTCTGTCAGAAGGGCTTTGATTTAGCCATTCCTTTCACAAAAGCAGAGTTCATCGTGGAGTTGCTAATTTGCCCCCAATCCAGGAGACATGGAGCAATGCTCTACCAAGTACCATGGTGTGGGCTGCTTCCCTCCCTGACCTGGGACTTGCAAGTGAGAGCTATTGGATCTGCATGTTCCTTACGCTGCCCCCAACACAAGAAAACAAAAGCTGGGAACTAAAAGGATGTGTGTTCATTTCATTTGTGCCATGGAGGAAAATGAAGTAAAAAAGGAAACTTGAGAAAGGAACCGGGGAAAAAGAAGATGAGAAGAGGTAAGAGCTGATGCAGCTCCCAGGTCAGCAGTTTTGTGTCCTCTGCTCAGCTCCATATTCATTCAGTACATTCAGATTCCTTCAGAAAATGTGCATCACGTAGCAGTGTGCAAGAGGAAGAGGCTCCTCTTGCTGCTCCAGCAATGTACCTTGAAATTTTAAGTCCAGCCTATTTCTCTCTTATGCTCATATATATGCTCACATATTTTTTTCATCCCTCTGACTAAACCATGAAGACAATCTCCACATCTCCAGAGTTTTGTTAGATTTCTTTCTCTTCTAAATACACATAAGATTTGTGAAAAAAAAGCCAAATTAATTTTATCTTTAAGCATACAAACAGACTTTCCCATGTTCTATTATGGTGATGTTGTTGTTCATCAGCTGAATACAGCTGCTTGCTCACCAACTCAGAGCAACTCAGAGCACAATGGTAGGATCTCTTTCAGAGTGGTCACTTCTGGCACAGTGATGTGAGTCAGGACGTAAGGCTATAATAGGGGTAAAAAAAAACATTGCCATGCTCTTTCTTAAAGACAGTAAAACTGCTTCCTCTCCCTGGTTCCATTCTTACACCCAAACTCAAGACCAGTGGAGGACATGAGTGCCTGCAAGTAGGCAGGTACTTCGCAGGATGCGGGCTGTCAGGCATGTTGATTAAATGGGTAGACAGAGAAAAATTTTAAGGGAATGGCCAGATCAACCTAAGTATGAAGCAACCTTTGTCCAAAGCTTTAAAGGCTCAATGAAAAGTGTAGTACCTGATTTCTCAGGAAAGCACCAGGTACTTGACCAAGTCATGGTCCAGCGATATCTTCAGTATTAAGTGTGGTATGACATACTTCAGGGAATTGCAATGCAAGATTTCTCATGATCAGTTGGAAAACTGTGGATATACAGCAGTTCTAACTCAGTGGCTTCAAGATATGATAGTTTCTTAATTATCTTTTAGGACTACTGGAATGATTTTATTAACATTCCTAAATTCCTCAGGAGACTATGTTTTGAAATAATTATAAAGAAAACATATGCATTATAGTTAGTTTCAGATCCTAGAAATGAATTGCAGTAAGGAAAGAGGGACTTTTGCTTAATTTTTTTTTTCTTACTGAGAATTGGGTTGCATATACAAGATGTACCAGAATAACCTTGGAAATAAGTGCTGATTTAAATTTTTTAAGTAGGCATACTTCACATGTTCTGATATTGCCACCCAAGGAAGCCTAAACAAATATAATACATGCACGTAATCATTCTTTATTTATTTAGCAAGTCATGTATGCAAGAACAATGAATTTGAAACATTAACCTAATCTCCTCCAGCATCAGCTAGAGTTATGTGGGTTTATCTGTATAATTTATGTGCATTTTCTAGTTACTGGTTGTTGCTTCTTTGAGCAACCAACTTCATGAGTGGCTGCTGCTTGCAAAGAAACTTCTGTACTTAAGCCGTTTTTTAATGTATTTTTCATTAAAACTAAACAGGGATTAGTTGAAGCAGTCTTTTTCTCCGCATTAGTATTTTATGGACAAAAGATGATGTGTGCACTGCTGAAAGTAGTTATTACCAATCTGTCATAGAGCAGCCCAATTCCTAAGTGCAAAGGACTCTTTCTGTTTCTCACTGTTGCCGTTGAGGCAGGAGTAGCTTCTGCATTGATTTATTGGCTTAAAGATAAAGATAGGGCTAGGTTTGCCTTACAGAACTTTAGACACATGTAGAGATTTTCCTTGTTGTAAATCTGTTCCATCATGTCCTACAAAACCACAAAGTATGCTTCATAAAAATAGATATTTTATGATATAAGCCTGAACTGAGGAGATAGAAACAATATACTAGTGGACATATCTATTAATAGTGATGTTGAGCCAAATACTCATCAAAAAAAAATCACCATGTTGCTGTATTAGTTTTTCATTTCAGAGCTGTGTTGTTGCTCAAAGCCAATTTCTGTACTCACCTGCAACCTCACTGAGTCATGTGAAATTCAATATACTTGGCATTTCAGATACTGAAATTCCAATGTAGTCCCTATACCCGCCTTTTTTTTTAGGTTTTCATTTAAGGCATTTTCTTTATTTATTCTTTTCTTATCCAAATAGCTTCTCTAGTGGCCTTGAATGAAAATGTGAGAACAAATATATTTTAAGAGACTACAATTATCAGCATAATATTTTTTGGTATTACAAGGCATGCAGACTTTCCTATAAGATCTAGTCCTTCTGAGATACAGCAATCTCATTACATACATGTCTCTGTCTTGATGACAGAAATGTTTGTATACCTTTTCATACATGTAACTTTAATGGAAGATACAGTAATAGCTAAGGTAAAGGCTTAGCTCTGTTTTGCTCTGTTTTGAGGACTTGTTATTTTTTCATGCTGTTAAAATTATTTTTATCAATTTTTTCAACAATTTATTTGTTCATGCAAAGACCTGATTATGAAAACCCTGGTAGTCTACTTATTTTGACAAATAAAAATTTTGATGAATTTAACAAAGCGGATCTTTTAGAAATAAAAGTCCTTTATAATTTTTGAAGTATTCAGGACAAAGAAAAAGCCAATCCCAAAGAAGTTACTGAAAAGAATTTTGTCAGTTTCAATAGGTTTTTGTTGCTCGGACAATTATGGAGGTAAAATAATTTCTACCGCCACAAAAGATCTGATTCTCCTCTTTGTACGGACAAAGTGATTAGAAATATAAGGATTAGAGAGTACATCAAGCAAAATCCTCCATTAATGTTTGCCCATTAAATGGAATAATTGAAAGCCCAGGAATGAAAGCAATATAGCAAAACTGCAAACTGGGATGAGGACCATGGCAGCCCCAGTGAAGAAATTTTCTTCCATTTGTACTTATTCAGAGCTTTTCTCTCCTCTTTCTCTGACACGCAAAACTCAGAGTTACTCAGTCAGATTGCTATTAGTTGATTTTCTATTTCTATTTTTTTGTTTGTTTGGTTTTTCCATGTATCAAACATTCCCTTTAAAACATCTGATGGCTTTAATTACTGTTTAACAAAGAATAATTATCATCTCCTAAAGATGTGCTCTTAGGAAAGAGTACTGAGCTAGAATGAGGCAGCACGGCAGCAGCATATCCAAGCTCTAGCCATGAGAGCTCACTGTTTGCCTCGAGTGCAGCACAGATGAGCCGCCTTGGTGAGGACCAGGATCTGCACCAGCTCTTCTCACCAGCTCAGACTTCTATGGCACGGCCCCAGCTACTGTTGCTACCTGAGCTGGTTACATGGGGTTTGGAGCAAGCTGGATATGTCTGCTGTCCAGGCAACCGCACCTCCAGTTTACTCTTTTGGCACAACTTTAGCTATTTCTTTTTCTAAGTAATTCCCTGTGGAGGGAAACACGAATGCCTGCAGAATCTACTTCTGCCTAAGCTAGCATTACAATTTTCTGGATAAATGGGGTACTCCCCCAAGAAAAGTTTCTAAAATACTATAATTTCAGTTTTGCTTTGAACTTCAGAATACTTAGATCATACTTCCTGCAGACAGCAGTAAAGCAAGAGCTTGGATCTACTTAAAAATTGCTAAAACAAAAAATTAAAATTAAGGTTACTCATGGCTTCTCATACACAGTGCTATGAAATGAAAGAACAAAGACAGTACGTCTTCAAATCTTCAAAACAGAACTTAATATGTGCATTCAGCAATAAGTCTGTATTTCTCCAGGCTCTACCTGAGTGGTCCCAAGTGTGTGCAGCTTCTTGCAGCTGACTCATGTTCTGAAGAGCTTAGCAAGGATTTAGCAAACGCTTAAACATAGAAGGCACATGAAATATTTTATTTTACACTTACATGTTTTCCTGCAGGTTACCTGGAAGACCTTAAATGAGTTGTTTCTCTTGCAAATCAGTCTATAAATTGGAAGGCATTTGGTCAAACACTGTGCTTGCTACTTTGAAGAAACACAAGGGAGTCATCTGACCTCCTGAAAGCCACAGAGCCACAGTGCCTACCAGCCTGGGCAGCAGTTGGCATGGCAGGGCAGAATAGCCAGGACCATCACTTTAGAGTGAAACATTCATAGCACTGCAAAAGTACAGCGTCCTCGTAAACAGAGCATCTCAGTGCTGTACAGATGGCACAAGGACGTCAATCTGTAAAGGGCAGTTCAAAAAGTTAATGAAACTAAGGAGAATTGGGATTCTACCTTTGGCAGTGCAAACACAAATTAAAACATAAAGCCCTCCTTGCTCAGCTGTGAATGAGGTGTGGCATAATTGAAATTTAGGAATTGTTTTTTGGATAGTTAGTGGCACAGACTTAGCAAGGAGGGAGTATAAAGGAGGACACTCCTACCCTATTAGACAGTGTGGAGCATGCATACTGCCTCAAATAAATGGTTGCAGCATCCAACCCAAGGTGGTGGTTCTGTTGTTACATTCAATATTCACATACATTCAATATCAGATATTGAATCAATATTGGATATTGAATCAATATTAGGTGTTGATTTATAGCATCTGCCTCCAATTGAAAGAATATCTGCCTTCAAATGAAAGAATATCTGTTTGACTTGTATAAGACACAGATCAATAAAGCCATGTAAAAAATCTTCACAGATTATTTCAAAAACATAAGTTTGAACTTTTTATAATTATAACCAAATGAAAAAAATTCTTAAAAGCTTGATTTTTTAGCCATATTGGATGTGATAATTACCCTAATCTTTCAAGTTCTTACTCTCTTAGGAACTGCCTCATTATTACTCCACAACCTGCTAATGAGTTCTCCATTTCCACAAATTACAATTCTGATAATTGACATGACATCACCAGATACAGAAAATCTTTCCAGTTAATATAGTGGTGTCAGGCATTTACAAATACAAGTTGGTTCAGCTTATTTCTCAGTCCTATGGTATAATATTGCTTCTTTCACAAACACCTTTCTGCACAAGTGAAATGAATACTTTATTTCCTTCTTATACCTTTTACCTCCTCTCGCAGAATTGTAAACATTATTGCAGATAAACAGATTATTTGAGTGGTTAAAAGATGAATAGCAAAAAAAATGACCTGTGATAACATCCAACATGTTATTTTTCAGAGTTTTTATTTTTTAATAGACACTGCATTGTTCTTGATTTTGTTTAATTTGGTTGGTTGTGGTCATTTACATGCTTTGCTGATTTTTCTAGGTACACGAAAATGAAGACTGCCACCAATATATATATTTTCAATCTTGCATTGGCAGATGCTCTAGCAACAAGTACTCTGCCATTCCAGAGTGTGAATTACTTGATGGGAACATGGCCGTTTGGTACAATCCTGTGTAAGATTGTTATATCCATTGACTACTACAATATGTTCACCAGTATCTTTACACTCTGCACGATGAGCGTGGATCGCTACGTAGCTGTTTGCCACCCAGTCAAGGCCCTTGATTTCCGTACTCCCAGAAATGCCAAAATTGTCAATGTCTGCAATTGGATTCTTTCCTCTGCTATTGGGCTACCAGTTATGTTCATGGCAACTACCAAATACAGGCACGGTAAGTCTAATTTTCATTTATGAATTAAATATTTCCACTTTTAAACTCCTTTCTGCATAGATCCTCTGTATTACAAAGGTTTTAAATTAACTTCTGACTTTCAACCTTTCAATAAAAATAGGCGCTTTTAACAATTTTACTGCAAGTCCTCACAAGCTCAGTAATGTTATAGGCATTTTTCCGTATGAGGTGTCTTTGATGTTCTAGAACAATCGTCAAATTATTCTTTTTGTCTAGGCACAGCAAAAGCCCTCTATGATTTTTGCCTTTTCATCTCTCTGGAAGCTTGGAGGCTTAGTTCCCTAAGGAGCACCTCCTCACCTTCACATGGCTTATGCCTTGAATCAAAGGCATTTTCACTTAGGTCAGCTGGCTCTAGTTGATTAAACACAGCACTAAACAAGATCTTTTTCATACGAGGGAGTGCCTCGCTTTCTGGTGTAGGTGAATATGATCCCACTTCTCCCTTCGGTGTAGTGTTTGGGAAAGACAACATCAGCACCTGCCCTTTGTGTATGTGGAGTTATCCACTTCTCTCGTAAAGTGGAGAAGCTCCTGTGAGTACAGGAGCTTACACTTTACCCAAGATACTTCCACGGAAGCTGTTGATCCTGGCAGTTTTGTACCTAGTCTGGCATGACACAAAACAGAAGTGACGATACATTTTGGATTGCTGGTACTCAAAAGACCTTCCAAGAAGTAACAGCATAAATTTAAGTGAAAATCCCTAAACCCTGCACAGTTACCCAAGTGTCGTCATCTTTTTTTCTGAGCCTTGAAGACAATTTATTTTATCGAATATACACCAAAATCCAAGCAATTAAATGTAAAACACAAGTTACTTCATATTTGGTTTTCTAACTAAAGACACATTTGGCCACGCTGCATTCTCATACTGTTTGTGCAAAATACAGATCATCAGTTGCTTTATGTTAGCCATTTACATAGTAAATTTGTGTTCCTTTGCCAATAATATTGATCAAAAAAGACTAAAGAAAAGCAAATGAAAAACTGACCTGCCTGTCTTCTCTGTTGTTTTTCATTTTTTTCCCTAGGCTCTATTGACTGCACACTTACCTTCTCCCACCCTGCTTGGTACTGGGAGAACCTCCTGAAAATCTGTGTGTTCATCTTTGCCTTCATCATGCCAGTCCTGATCATAACCGTGTGCTATGGGTTGATGATTTTACGCCTGAAGAGTGTTCGCATGTTATCTGGCTCCAAAGAGAAGGACAGGAACCTGCGGAGGATCACAAGAATGGTTCTGGTGGTGGTGGCAGTGTTTATCGTGTGCTGGACTCCCATCCACATTTATGTCATCGTTAAAGCCCTGGTCAACATTCCCGAAACTACTTTCCAAACTGTCTCCTGGCACTTCTGTATTGCTCTAGGGTATACAAATAGCTGCCTTAATCCAGTCCTGTATGCATTTCTAGATGAGAATTTCAAAAGATGTTTCAGAGAGTTCTGCATCCCCACTTCCTCCACCATTGAGCAACAAAACTCCACTCGTGTCCGACAAAACACTCGTGACCATGCTTCCACTGCCAACACTGTGGATAGGACTAACCACCAGGTATGACTAGCAGTGGAGGTGTCACCTCTGGATCCGGGCCTCCCGTTTGGAGATGACATGCATTCTGAAGTTACAGTTTATACTGATTTGTAGCTGTTTGAAGGCATAAACGACTTCAGGGTTATCTCTGTAGCTGGCATCCACAGCACACACATACACAGAGACCCCCAGTCCTGCGTGGTGCTAGTTGATCTCAGCTCTAGTAGATGCACAGGGGCTGAGGGTTTTCAAAGGTACTTTGCGTGGTCAAGTCCAGCATGTTTGTGTACACAGTGCACAAACCAGGGGCAGTGTTTTATTACAGAACACTTGCAACAGGTCACTCTTTTAGAACTGTTTGGAGAATGATCACGTATTTCTCTATTCATGTTCTTTATCTACTGAGGGACACAGTGGTGGGACAAGATTAATTTTCTTAATTAAAAAGAGAAGAAACTATGCTTGTATACTTTTTGATTTCTTATGATTTACAGAAAAGGTCTAGGAGGCCTGTTCTCCTGGAAGATATTCAAGAAGTAGACAAAGGCCTGTGTATGTCTGGTTCTTGTACCAGACATTGATCAGTGTTGGCTAGGGTTCATTTTGGTCTTTTTTTTCTTTAACCTTTTAATGTGAAAAAAAAACATTTGCACCATTTGCATATGTAACTAAACCAGCACAACTATTAGAGCATTATAGATATGCTTTCACCTGACACCTTTCATTTCGCTTTCCAGATAGGAATACTTTCCCCTAGTTTGAACACCTTTCTGCATACGTATGCATGTATAAATGTACACATACATGTGTTAAGGAGTATTGTGCCATTCCTTGAGAAGTAGGAGTTTTGTGCCACAGCAGATACAAAGGGAAATATTATTTTTTATCCAGACTTATTTTTTGCTTAGCTTTTGGGGAAGCTGTTAATGCGTTCAACATTCTAGTTCCTGTGATTAGTTCTGAGAGTTTCTCAGCTACATCCCTCAGCAAGTGTCTGACACAAAGCAAAACACAAAGGTGAAATTCCTTCAGCATAGAAAACTTCTGAGTCTTCTCCACAATTTATCAAAAAGAAGATCAAAAGGCACAAACTTAGTCCCTTCCTTGCCATGTCACCTTTCAAAGGTTTCATTTGAGCATCAGCAGTATGCATAGGTTTAACTCTCAGATGAGTTTCTCACTGATGCCACTTCAGCCCCAAGTCTGCTACCTTCTCAAGGTGCAAAAGTGAATGGATCCTCATGAAAAAATAACATACATATGACTCACTGAGGCCAAGGGCTGGTGCCAGGAAGTCAAAATCAGGATGTTACCATAACCCAACAGACAAAATTGTGATCACAGCAGAAGAGAGAAAGGATCAATCTAAAAACAAAATGGGAAAGTTTGTTAAACATCTGCATTTGGTGTTATATTTCACCAGTATCTGATTTATACATACCAAACTGGCCCGTGTAATGGTTTAGAACCTGCTCAATCTTAGACACATTTTGTTGGTGGAGCAGAACTGCCAATCTTGACGTAGTCATACAAATATACATGTATATACATACAGTATTTACAATGTGTAGTAAATGTTTGGTAAACAGATTCAGCTCTGTACAATGCATTTGTAGCCCTCAGTGAAGTCAATTTTGTACATGTGTCTTAGGTTTACATCTATAGCTGTATTTCATGCAGATGCAGGTTTTACAGTGTAGTGTGTATGCACACATTTTCTGCATTTTGTTGTGCTTTTCTGTGGTCTTTCTAGTAAGGAACAGCCTTCCAAAATCTGTCCTCAGGAAAGTTGAAGGTGATGCTGCCAGGAGGCTGCCTGAGATAAGGTTCTGTTTTCCTGTGCACAGCCTAGATGATGCTTCTGCTCACAGCAACTTTTCAACACAAGTCAGCAAGGAGACAGGCAGCCAAGGCAGGGATAGACCAAACAAGTGACATGAGGCAGCAAGGAGCAGGCTAGGCACACAGCTTGGAGTGGGGAATGGGGGTGGATTCTTTGGGGAACAGATCTGGAATAAGTAAGGAGGAGAAAACGAGTTAGAAGAGAATTGAAGGGCAACATAGTGGTTGGAAAGAAAGCATGCAAGAGGAGAAAAAGGAAACCTAGGAATGAGGCCATGGGAGACATTAAGACAGAAAATTAAAGTACCAATGTGGATGGAGAAAAAAAAAAAAAAAAAAAAAGGATAATCAGAACTGTAAGAAACTGCCCGGCTGTGACAACTTGTGTAGCTGTTCCTAAAAACTAGTTGTTTTCCCCAAGGCCATGTAGGAAAAGACAGCACTTGGAAACTTATATCCCCATAGCTGGATGGATGGATTTTTTGCGTGGTTTGGCATTTGAGAGAATTGGAAGTGGCCATAAGTCAGCCCAATTTTATTTCCCTCACCCCCATGGCAGCAGTTCTTGCTTTGGTTGCTGCTGCCGCTGGTTTCTTTATGTCAGCTCTGCTGCATTTGTTCTGACCTGCACATTTGCTCCCTGTACGAGCACAGCAGCTGGCCCAGCCAGGCTTCCTCATCTACAAAGGAATATATTGGAATTTCACATGTGTTTCATGTTCAAACCTGAATATTAAAAACTTCATTTAACATTTTACTTTAACAAACTTTTCTGAAAGAAACATTTTTTTCTTACTATCAGAGTGACCACAAAGGCTGTAGAACTAATCTACACTTAAAAGGGGGCAGTACTTAAAGCATAAGATCTATTTTAATTTTTTTAAGCAGCAAAAATAGTGTGATTGTACCTTTTTCCCCCAGAGGAAAAAAAGAAAAGAAAGAACGCTTTTTCTGTTTGCTCAAACAGTTATAGTAAATACTATTGACTGAGTGGACTTTTCACAGGTAAGTGGTTTCTGCACAAGAAAGCCTAGCTAGTATTTCTGTATTGATCTAAGTATATTGGCAAGTGCTTTCTTGTATAGACAAGGCCTTGGAGACAATTTGGTGTGAACTGTATTTGCAAGTGTGTAGGGCCATGCAGCACAGATGATCAAATAGATGTTCAACTAGTTGCCTTTTTGTCAAGGGACACTTCTTTACTTCTGCTGAAGTTAATGAGAACTGCAAGCACTCAGGAGCTCGGCAGCTTTAGGCCTTGGGCTCTTGAAGCACTTGAAATAAGCAGTCACTGATGATGGAAGCAACAACTGTGTTTTCTATCAGTACAAAAGCAGTAAGAGGAAATATCATAAATCATTCATACCATTCTGCATTAAGATAATGACTTTTTACCCTCTGTTATGATCTGGGGACTTTACTGTAAAGAACTTCATGCAAAGGTTAAACTTTCTCTCAATTAAGAGTTTGATTGTTGATTTATCAGCATTTATGAAAACTGGAAGAGCAAAACAAATTCTGACCTCTCCAGTTCCCTTCAGACTGATGAAGTAACATTAGATCCAAAACACTAATGGTGTAAGCATTTATAAAAATAGCATGAGCAATTATCTTGCTGCGGCAAAATAACAGTCAGGTTTATGTAAACTGATTGACTTAAAGGCTTGCCTCATTTCAGTTTTCAGAGAAGCATATGCAACCTTATAAATGTATTTGAATGAAGAAGAAAGAATGGAAAATTTCAGAAACTGGAAAAAATCTGCTTGTAAAATACAACTGTTTGCTCAGAACTTTTCCCTGCATGTCCCAATATTTGTTGGGAATTCTAATGAAAGACCAGATAGCTGCTTTAGCAAATGAGCAGGTTGTTTTGATGTCATTGACACTAACCTGATTCACAGCGAAAGCCATGAAAAATATTTTGAAATTGAATTTTGAAAACTACTTTTTAATTTATCTCCTATATTTATTTTTTTTTAATTTAAGATACGTTAAGTGTTCTTTGTTTTTCCTAAAAAATATCTTTTCCAAATACATTTTATTTTTGTTGCCAGTAATAACAGATCTCAATCAGAAAAAAAGGGTTAATAATAATGGAAACCTAAGAAATTGAATTCATATAAATGAATTAGTTTCCTTGTGAGCAGTTTTAATTTTCACAAGATCCTCTCCTGAAAGTAGCCAAACAACGAAGCAAATTATGCACAGGCATACTTACAGGCATTTTCTGTAGCCATTTTCTTGTATTTTCAGTTTCTGATGTTTTCTACTTAACCACTGAAGTTTCTAAATGCCTTCTAAAACTTCTAAATGAAGTTTCTAAAGCTGCAAGTCCTCCTCACATTCTGAAAGTAAAACCTGAGTTATTTTAAGTTTTCTGCAGTAACTGGAAGTTCTGGTACTTGTGTTCAGTCCTGAAAGCTTTGTCCCTCATTGCTTGTCTTGGCATCCAAGATGTAGAAATTAAAAGGACAGTGGATTATAGGAGAAATTATTTTTGAGATGAAACAAGCAAAATTTGAAAGTCATTCTCTCTCTAATGAATTAATTGAAGAAAGCATTTTCTTACATTTTAATTTTCCTGGTGCTATCTAGCAGATTGCAAACAATGTTGCAGGGGCCTATGTAAAAACATGTCAAAAGTAGGGCAGATTCAGTAACCCCAAGGCTCGGCAGATTTGCACCTTCCTACATTATTAGAGAACAGCTTTTCTATGTACTACTAGAAAATGGGCATATCATCTCCTTTGTAAGTATTTGGATAATAATGATAATAATGATAAATTGGATAATAATGATAAATTGTTGTCTATTGCTAAAGTCAGGATATCCTTGAAACAAGGCTTCCTTACACAGCTAATTTGCACTGGCACGGCTCTTTGTGAAACTTTTGGGTATTCAGCAAAAACCTAATATGTTTGTCAGACTTTCATAAAGAAAACGAGAATAAGCTATGCTATGAGGACTAAAACCAAGTAATCTTCGAAGGCTGCATGCATTTCTAGCATTCTCAAATCATGAATAAGTAGGGAACATAATGTCATTTTTCCTTAATAGATTAAAAAGTTTAATGACTTTAAAAGAAAACAAAACATCAGCAAAAAATAGCAAATAGAAATGTTTTCACTTTATAAAGGTAAGTGAATATGAACTTTGGAATTCACTTCTGAATTGAGACTTCTCCAAAAGAAAGGACCATTCGGATTTAGGAATGGCTCAGTTTCTGGCCAAAAAGAACTAAGGAGGAACATCTCCAATGCATAATAAACCCTCACCCACGTGCCATTACTGCTACCCAGGACCTTTCCCTCTTGTGTCAGCGAAGGTTCATTTTTGGCTCTGCTGCTTATGCCACAACCTGCAGAGTCTCTAATCGCTTCTCCAACAAGTACTAGCGCTGCAGGGCAGCATTTGTTAAACACCAAAAAGGCTGGGGACTTCCAGCCTGAGGTACCTCATATGCAGATGAAAATATTTGTAGTGCTGTTACACCAGGGTAAGAAGATGACTTAGCACGAGTACCATGGGCACACAGGAGGAGGATTTGTTCCACGTCTGATTTAATTCCATTTCCAAAGTCAAATGAGATTTTAAATGCACATCCACATTTGGAATAAACCATTATCCAATTTACTGATTTGAACACAGAAAGGCCATTAATGTACATCTAAAATACTAACTTTGCTGTAATTGCTATGGAGAGCAAAATCATTGTGTGTTAATGAAACCAATAGGGGGTTCCCTTCTAGAAGGAAAAAAAAATCTAATTCAAATAAGTCAGTGTTTCAGATGCTCTAATGTGCCTTTGCCTTTAAAAATTAGGCACAAACATTTTCCTATAACCATTCTTATGCTGCTGCTGTTTTATAACAGAAGAATAGTCTTGCCCGAGCACTTGGGCTACCTGTTTGGTCTCCTACAGCAGCACAGTAGCTGCAAATGAGAAGTAAATCTCTCCAAAGACTCACACAAATGTACACACATGCGCACACATACAGAGAACCTTGTGGGAGGGAAGAAACCAAGTAACTGTTTATTGTATTTGCAATTTCTTTCCTTTCAGTTGGAACTTCAAGAAGCTGAAACTACTCCACTGCCGTGACAGGGCCTCCTGCCGCATAGCTCAAAGCAGTTGCAAACCAGTGGCACAGCACGTCTGTGCAGATGCTGTGGGAAGGGGCAGCATTCACTTTCCCTCAAAAACAGAGAAAAATGCCTGCTTTTCCAGCCTATCAAAAACTAATTCTGCAGCACTTCTGTATTGCACATAACACAAGCACGAAGTTTAGTAGCAAGCAGAGCCAAGAGATTCAGGGACTTTCTAAGTACTCTTGTTCAACACATCCATGTTTTCCAGGAATGCATTAGTCCGACAGAAAGCTGCTCTACTCAGTTATTTGACACAATCTAAGCATTTACAGTAGTGTTAAACAGGTTGGAGACAAAAACTCAAAGGATAGACAACTACAACTTGAAAGAGAAACGTGAGCTTTTAATGATGAAATAGTTGAGGACTGGATTTACACCGTAAAATTTCTTTATAAAGGTGTTTTCTGTGTACGTTACTTATATGGGAAAGTTTCACAAGATCAGCTAGAACAATACCTTTGTGATGGAAGCTTACAAGAGTCATTCTTGCCACAGTTCCAGAGGAGAATATTGCTTTCAATGCTCATTAAAAACAAAATACCTCCCACCTGCATCGTACTCTTCAAGCCCTTGCTTGGAATCAGACCTTTAGAGTCAAAACAGTCAGCTACCACTTTTAAAGGAGGTAAGAGTAAGTAAAGGATACAAAATTTTGCTCCACGCAGTGTTGTTACAGACTGGAGAATGAACTCTAAAACAAAATTGATTCTATTACTGTAAATTCCAATGTGAATAGAAATATAGGTATAAGTTCCCAGAGCTACAATAGGATCTTAATGAATTCTCTTTAACTTAATTTCTCGTGTTCGAACTGTGCAATCAGCAACATGTCAAGGTTGTGTAACATTTTTTTTTTGAAAGCACTTCAGGATCCTTCAATATATATGGGACTGTGTGAAATGTAAGTCATTCAGTGGTCCCCATGTGAAGTGCTTGGAGCAGACAACACATTAGACCTTTTTTAAAAAAGTTACATTTTGCTAGGAAATATTTTTCTTAATCAAGTCCATAATGTGTTTGCTTTTCTTACTAATGTAATACAGTCTGCATCTCTATTTTGTATTAGCTACTAAAACACATAAAAAATGAAAGAAACATTGAACTGAAGTAAAGTCCATCTTTACTATTTTCTAGTATGAAAAATAGAAATATCCATGTAGATAATTTGTGGTGCAATGCTATTTTCTAGCCATTGTTTGTTATTTCCTTAGTAAATAAAACAACAGCAGTTGCCTGGGGGAAAACAGTGCTTGATGAATCTCCGTGTATTTTAAAATACAGCTGTATAGAACAGTCGTCTTCTTCTGAAGCCACACTGTATTTCTTATTCCCACTGTTAAAATCTGTGTGACAAAGTACGCTTTCCATGTGAATTGTTTGTTTCTGCCATGGTCTGCATAATAAAGATTGAAGGCCAAATCCTCATGAGTTGTAAATCAAAACAGTGTTGAGTTTCATCAGTGTGTTACAGCTAAATATGAAATCACTTTTGTCTACAGAATATGTAACCAAACATAGTAGAAGTGCCTTAATATTTTTATATTTCTGTTGAAAATTACACTAAGCTGTCATAAAGATTTAATATTTAATTTTATATTAACTTAGTAGAATGTCCTTACAGTCAGCAGTAAAATTTAAACCAGTCTTCAATATCCCGAAAAAGAGACTTTTCATCAAAATTTTAAATAGCATGACATACAGGCAAACTCAGCAGAGAATTGCACTCACTGTTTTGCATTGCTTAGCTCAGAAGGAAAAATGGTAAAATTTAACATAGAATACACACCAGAAAGGCAAATGGATTATCATAGTACAATTTTATCACTACATGACAGGTCCCAAATACTCTGCCATGCTCCTATACAATAGCCTAAAAAGTTTGAAATATATTGAGTGACAACATTCTGAGTTACAATATTTTAAAAGTTACAAATACACAAATCAGAAAGAGAAATACATTCCATTAAACCTAAAGTCATGGCTTATTGGTTTTCTCTTTAGTTTTGACAGAATTTACTTAATGAATTAATCTCTTAATAAATTATTTCTTCTGCGTGTAGGACAGAAAGAAGTTCACAAGCAGAATGTTATAGCTTGCCAACAATTAACCTAATATTTTTAGGGGTATTTTAGGTTTTTACAGCCCAAGAATCAAATGAGCAAACCTGACTGTAAATATTTTTAGCAGTAGTAATGTTAGTGTAGCCATGATGGTCTAAGGATATAAAGCAGCAAATCTTATTAGCAGAGCATTAGTAAAAATAAGTAAAATGTCTTTTTCCCCAGCAGATATGAATGTTCATTAGTCGTACTTTACAGTAAGTAGCATTATTATCATATAATGTCTGTATATTTATTGTAATTATTTAATAAAAATAATCATGTTACTTGACTATCTGCAGCATTGTATTCTAATCAACATGGCATGCCTTATGTTTGCAGCCCAGCTTTAAAACAATGCTGTGCAGAGCAGTGCAGGAGCCCGTCCCCGGCATCGGACACGCGTGGATGAGAGAGGGAGCTGAGGGAAGCTTCTCCTTGCTCCTTCTGGCAGTGTAAGACGTGGCGACTTCCCATCAAACTCTCTCTCAGTAATTTAAACAACAGCCCAGGATCATTCCTAGGCTCCAAAAGGAGTTTTTCCATACTGTTAAACCGTTTGGCAGTGTAGGCTCTGGCTTCACAAACCAGCAGGCTGGCCCATGCTGACCAACCTGCTTCTAGGTGACCCCAGGCAGAGTTTGGGCTGAAACATTTCAGGTCAGGGCCATGACCCATGGGCAGTTTGCAAAGAGGCCATCCTGTCCTGAAGGCTGGAATAATACTTAAATACTAGTTGTCCTGTGCCAGCAAAGATATGTGTCCCAGGCACATCTGGTAGATTTAATTTTGGCATAACTATTTTTTATATCATGAAAAAAACAGGGTGAATAATGACTATTCAGTATAACATTTGAACAAGATGATAAAAATATAACTACTCAATAAGGAATAATGAGCATTATTACTCTTCCTCCTGCTGGCCACAATTTTATAGCTGCTATTGTATAACTTCTCAGTTTCACATTGCCAATTTGAACACTCATGAGCTCTGCATACAGGTGTTCAGGGGATCACCCAAAATGATTCAAAAGATTTCTTTCCTGATCAACAATAGCTAATTGAGTTCACTATTATATGAAAGGCAGAGGCCTAAATTCACTCAAGACCAGGCCATGGTCCGATCTTCCCAAATAAGGTAGAAGAAAGGATGATATGAAGCACCACCACGGTTCCACTTGATACCCCAGTGCTTGGATGGCATCCTCAGGGGATAGAGAGGCAACTTTTTCTTTTCACAGATGTAACCTCACTATTGCAGTCTTCATTTTAGAAATGCACTCTAATTCTTCATTTCCTCTGAATGGTTGACACAATAGTTGCCCCATATATTATCTTTTATTTTTCCTGTGACTGGTCCTGATTTCCTGGCCAACCTGCAGAATTCCCACCTACTTGATTACACAAAGATCATGTTTTAGGGAAAGTGCCTGAAATACTCAATTCCTGTTGGTATGTATATTGTGATCCACAGGCAGAAGACAGAGAAAGGTAAAAACAGTAAAAATGGTAAAAAATATTTGCCTGGTGAAACTGAGGGAACAGGATGCTTACAGCCAATACCCCTACCATAGAGCCAGTACCCTGTAGAGCCAGTACAGTACCTGCTGTATCTAAAGAACAGCCTGCAGGGATAACTGCGTTCTACTAGAAATTAGATGCATATAATTCTTCAGATACATGATTACGTTCTATAAAGTGGGTTAAAATATTTTAAACAGATCCCTCTATAGTTTTGTATCATTTCTCAAAATGGTGGTCAGTGGGAATTCATTTAGCTTTAGAGAAGATAAATGTCTAGAAGCAGAAAGTCTTATATATCTTATGTATAAGTCAAGAATCTTAACTTTAAACTATTATAAACTTATTTCCTGGGCAAGTCAGGGACAAAATGATGTGCTTTATGCAGTGTGTTAATATAAGAACTTCACAAGATCTTAATAAGGCCTTAAAAATTTCAAATATAATTTAATGAAATTAGTCCTTTGTTCTATTTCTGAAGATAGCAACTGAGACAAAGCAACAAGATGTAACCTCGCTGTTGTGTTCTATCTTTAAACAAAGTTCCTTCCTCACCAATAAAAAGGGGATGTATTTTTCTTCTCTAGCTTCTTTCTTCTGGTTTTCATTTATGCTTAGAGAAAAAAGGGGGGAGGGGAATAAAATATTTACACTTTATGTGAAATTAGTGCTATCCAATCTTTTGGAAAGTTTCAACCATGTAGTTTTAGAATGAAAACTTTATGAAAATTAGATAGGATTTGTAGTCTAGTGGCTGGAACTCTAGATCAATATCACATGCTGTGTTATTGGATTTTTCTGTATTTGCTCACACTGATTGCGAAGGAACAGAACACCTTGACTTTGAAGAAAGGTGTGTTACAGCTTGTAAAATTATTGGATAAATACAGTATTTTCAGCTTGATATCACTTCTAAAATAACATTTTTTTTTACTATTCTTTTGCTCATAAACTCAGAATAAAACCAGTCTGTGGTAATAACCACCTAAATGATGTTTGAAACTTACCAGGATGGCTTTTACTTTACCATAGGTAGCCCCAATCTCACTAAATTTTCCTGCATAATAAATCCACTCTAACTATTTTTTTGCTTTCTTTTCTTCAGTCTTTTCATGTATATTCACACATCTGTAGATCTGAAGGCTTAAACCAAATGTAGCAATTTTCTCTTTTGACTTTCTGCATATGAGACTTCATAACTTCTCTAGGCAACCTGAGCCCATGTTCAATCACCTGCACAGTAAAGAAGTGTCATCTCATGTTAAGTGTAGTTTTCTCTGTTTTAGTCTGTTATCATCTTTAAGCAGGCTGTATCATTTACTGTCAGCCAGCTAGCTTTTCAGCATCTCACTGGTGTGAAAATGAGAACTGAGTCTGAAGTTTCTGACATTTGCATGTCATTTCACTAATGTTGTAGTCATATATAACCACTCACAGTCCTTATTGGAAAATGCATGTTTTTGTGAGGTCATGCTCATCAAAGAGTTATTTTCTCCAAGGGCTTTATTCATTTTACCTCGTACTCATTTTTTTTTTTTTTTTTTGCCATTCTCTACAATCTACTAGAAGTTTCAAATGAATCTATCTTACCAAGCAATCCCAAGCAATCCATAAACTTGTCAAAACTGAATACTGAAAACTGAAAAAAATGATCAAGTCTTTTCTTCTAATAAGGGGCACCAGACAAATAATCTGACAGGTGTGAAGGGGGAATTTAACTTACTCCTATAAACTGAATCAGCAGAAGTCAAAATATTAATAAGCATCCAGATTTAATAGATGTAAATTCTTCAATTGCTTAAAAACTAACTTGAGAAAATTACAGGGAAATAAAATAATATTTTAAAAGCCTATGCAAAAAAAGCTGCTCACTTTAAAATTTGTCTTTTACTGTAGTGCATTCAATAGACTGAAATGATAGATGATTGACTGTAAATGTATAGATCTGCTACTCCTCCCCCTAAACATCTCTGATATTTTTATGTATTTAAAATAGAACTTTTATACCAACTACAAGACATAGTTTTCTTAGCAGAGAAAAAAACCCTTTTTTCCCCCCACAATTATCTCATATTGGACTTCCGAATGACAGAGAAAATTATGGCAATTTAAAAAGTCAATGTGAATGCTCTATTAAATACTTAAAAAAATAAGTCCAGTGTTGCTCTGTAATGAACGTCATTCAGGCAGAGACCATCAGCACGGAGGGAGGCTACAGTTAATTACCGTCACCAATAGGCGGCCTCCCAATCTGGGCTCTTCTAGTGCTAACACTCATTATCTGCTGCATCACCAATAATTAATGTCAATGCATGACATTCTCACCTATCACGAGTTAATGCTTATAGCTGGTCTCATCCTCCCTTAGTAAAAAAGTTTCTGTGTAGACACTGTAGACATTTTTTTGTTAATCTCTCTTTTGTTAAGAGCTATAACACAACCTTTCTCTCCTTTTTTCTCATCCCATATTGGCATATTGAAGCAAATCCTGTTCAGGTTCTCTTGCTAGGAGAGATTAACAAATCCTCTTAGCCATCAATCACGTAGTATATTCTGATGTACCAAGTCCTTTTTATCCCTGCCACCCAACATGCAGGAAATCAGGAGGATGCTTTCTTCTGGTGCTTGCATACCAACAAGAGAAAATTAAAATAGATATTTACAGAGAGAGAGAGAGAGTCTCTGACAGAAACAGTAGTGCAAAAATACCCAAAGGATACACCATTTATATATAAGTATAAATGATTCCTTGAACCTTACCACTCTATATTCTTTTGTCTTCTAATACTCTTGAATATCAGATTCAGTTAAATATTTCAATTAAAGAATACAGACAAGTAATTAATCCACCTGTAATTTTCAAATCAGTTTCAACATTTACTTTCCCGTCTTATTTTTGTGCTCTTCTGAAAAAAAAAAAAAAATCCTATAGCACATGATGACAGATAAATATTTAAAAATAAAAATTTTCTGAAAATCCTATTGAAAGATGTCCTGACCTTCAGAAATGGCTAGTGCTGCAGCAATGGAGAAGGCCTGTATATATTCAATTTTCCATTAGTTGCTGAGAAACAATATTAACAAATAAATTGTTTCCCTCAATAGGTCAAAAGAAATCAATAATTTTTAGAAATCTCTTGGGGGAAAAAAAAGGAGGAAAAATATGATTCGATGTCTGGTTAAAATTCAGTCAAAATTTATGAAAGTACAAGTAGTTTCTCCTTCATTCTGATTCCTAAGATGTAAGAAACTGAGTGCAAACTCAGAGGAGACAAATACAAAAAGTTGAAGAGAAACAACAGAGGATCAAATTAGAAACTGGATACTAAAGGGAGGAAAAGCATTGATTTTCTTGCCTTATTTAGAGATTTCACTAGTGACAACTCTTATATAATGTTTTCCAAGCAATTATCAGTTCTGTCACAGGATAATTAATTTCATCCTAGATGATGCAGGTTAAAATTTAGCACAAATCGAAGTCTGAAAGGGAACTTTTCAGTTTATCTGTACAAAAAAAAAAGAAAAAGAAAAAAAAACAGGCTTTCAAGAGAATGCAGCAGAACATTAACAAATGTAATTCTGAGAAAATCAAATAACTGAGGAGTGAGTCACTGAGAAAAATATTAAATTTTCTTTTGAAAATTATAGCTAATCTTCCTCATTAATTCAACAAATGACTGACTGGGTATTAAAACCTCTTTGTTGAAAAGTGGTGACAAAGCCAGGACAGGGACAGAGACTCTCCCCAGGGATGGCAGCCCACAAGTGACCCGCGCTGAGGCACTGAGGAGCAAAGAGCAACAGAGGAAAACTGGCAGGAAGCAAAGAGCAGCAAGGGGAGACCCGCACGCACCGAGGGCTGTCAGAGACCGTTTCACATAACGCGACGCGTGCACCGCTCAGCGCGTCTGGAGGAACCGCAGGCCCCGAGCGTAACCGCAGCGAATGCAGGGAAAGGTGGGACCAGCAGGCGGGGACAAGAGGGGTCTGTGCCAGAGGAAGGGTGAGGAAAGGTGTTTAATGAACTCAGTGCATGGGATGGTGCTGGAGCACAAGGAATAGGAAAGCTGCACTGTTGCCTCATCTCTGGTTCCAAAATATCCAGTATATCCAAAATATCTTTTTTTTTTTTTTTTTTTTTTTTTTTTTTTGCCATTTCCCACACCCAAAATAACCTACAGGAGAGTTTCTAAGTGGAACCGTCCTCCCACCCTTTCCCATGCAAGTCTGCGTGACTCCTCTCCCTCTCTGTGCTTAGCCCTGTGCTTAGCGAGTCATTTCAAGAATTTTAGCTATCTGAAAATATTTCCCATTTGAATCTATTTTTTTGCCAATTTAGCTCACTGCACTGACTCAGAAAAGTCAAATGAACACGAATTCAGGGCGGTGAGAGAGACTGAGGGGGAATGAAGGAGAGACTGCTCTGGTTGGCTTCTTTCAGACAGCTGAAGGAGCAACACAGCCTGCAGTGTGCATGATACCTGATTAAACTCATCTGACATAGCAGGGCTCTCAAGCAGGAACTCCTGCCCACCATGTTCTCCCCTTCTCCTCCCGATTTCCAGGTCCCACTACCTCCCTCGTGCCAACACTTTTCTTCTGTGCAGCTGCACAGTTTGTCTTTTTGTAGCTTTTGCTCAGCTATTTTAACTCACTGATAGTGTGTACATCTGTGTAAGTGCTCATGAAGAAGAGTGCACAGCCAAAATCGTCTTCCAGCATGAACATTGTTCACATAACCACACTTTCCCTGTGTTTCTTCCCCTGTCTTTCCCTGTCAGCATCCATTCAGGATGCATGCCCTCTGCCTCTAGCTGTACCAATGCACAAAACTGCTCTCCGGACTTGAGATCAAAGTTTAGGAGGATGTCTATAGTCTCTGAAGCAGCATTCAGACTCTAGGTAATGAGGGATAACAGTTAAGTAATCAGGGACTGATAGTGCTAGGCATTAAATGGGTCAATAGGGCTTACTTTTAGTGCTTTAGGCACTAAGTTACAGACTTATGTAACAGTTATGATTAAGGGATAGGAAGAAGAGGTTTGGGACTAGGGCTGGCAGGCAGTAATAAGCAAATGTCAGTGCAAGGCCTAACCATAACCCAAAAATGAGTGGCCACCTAAAACAAGAATGTCATCCAACTTCAAATCACAATTTAAGGAGGGGCCTTTGCTAATCCTAAACTACCTCTGAGCTTTTTCTGACAACCAGAAAAAAAAAAAAAAATCTGTAATTTTATTTCTCACTACCCCAGACCTAAGCAAATCCTGACTCTAGCACTAAAGCCTTATTGTACTCCTGAGTCTCCTATCTTAAAGCCATTCCATTTGTTCATGGAGAATCTAGTAATAAAGATCTTAAATTATTTCTATCCTGAACCCATTTCTAATTCTAAACCTAAATTTAATCATTAGTATCTCCTTAGCCTACATCAGAGCCACAGCCAGCAGCAAAGCAAAAAGAAGTGCATAATACAGCTCCCACTAACCTCTCCTATAAGCAATGTTAACTCAAACTCTGACACAAATGCTAATCTTAGTTTTAGACTAATTTTTATCAGCAAGAGCAACTGGACTAACACTGAAATAAGAACAAGAAAACCGTGACAGCCCTGGGTACAATGATAATGCAAAAACTTTGGAAGGACCAAGCAATACACCAGGCACATCAGCCACTGTTATCCTGAGCTGTCATCTGCCATGTAGCCTCTCACTGCCCACACACAACACCCAACCCTGCCTGGTCTACGGCCTGATGAGACTGCATCTGTGCTATTGTGCAGAACAGCAGTGCTCCCAAATCAGTCAACATTAGGTACCTAAATAACTCCCTACATTTCCCCCCGCTACACCCGACAGGGGTTATATTTCACCCTCAGATTGTTCTATGAAATCATAGTTATGCAATCGGATTCTCCTCTACTATCTTCATTCCTCTAATGTCTCACAGAGCCACTTTCTTCTGATTAATGAGTGAAACTGTCACGTCCCATTGCCAAGACATAAGCACCATTTGAGTTGCTGTCTCCAAAAAGCCAAAGGTTTTCTGCTGCCTAAGTTCTGAGGATTCTCACCTGCTTTTTCCAAGGAGCATCAGCCCACTAATTCATCATTTTGACTGTGTTAAAAAACCTGTTTCAGAAACAAGACTTAAGACTGCCACCTGAATTGCCTCAGCTTGTCGCCTGCAGCATGAGCAGAACAAATAATTTTACATCTAACAAATGATACTCACCATGAAATAACACACCAACATGAGAATGTGGTATCTCCAATTTACAGCAATATATTTTTTTTTCTTCATGGCTTCTCCTGCACCTCTCTGATTACACAGAAGAGGACACCACCACAGTCATTTTCATAATTGGTTAATTTCTGGACTTCAGTGCAAGGCAAGGTGAGCTGAATTTACTGTCTTTAATGAAAAAAGTATGGAAGTAAATGCATCTAAAAAAATATACTTTCTATTTCAGCAACAGATCTGAGGGCCTAGAGAGACCTGGAGATTCCTGGGACTTTTTTTTTGCCATTGCAAAAGATAAGGACATTGGAGATGCTGGGCTTCCAGCTCTCAAGCTGTGCAATACGATTGCGGATCTGGGTTTCGTCAGACTCACACAGGTATTTTATGAGGGAAATCCCATTGAGGGACGATCCCATTGTCTTTGATTCCAGTGAGAACATTTTCCACAAAATAACCTCTGACTTGTCAGCCCCAAACTTCTTGAGTGAACTACAAAACAGCTTTAGCAATTTAGTGACTGAAATTCATGGAAATTAAGTAACTAGACACTAGAAATCATCCACTCCAGGACATGAGTCCTACAGTTTCTCCAGGTCTCACATTCCTTATTCTTTCACAGGCAAAAATGACTTCCTTCCCCTCACGGATTTGCCACCTTTCTCTCTCTCTCCTGCTGACACCCACCTTGGCTGCACAGGCAATAACTCTCCTCTCCCCGTGGAGTGATTTTGCCTGCACTTTATGTTTCCACTGCAGATCCGAGAGGGCTGCTGTGCCGGGCAGCGTCTCCAGTTTTTCTGCTTCTGTCAGTTATTCTAGCAAAAGCTGTTGCCCCACTATAAACTTCTGCCTCTCTTGCAATTCCAGGCCGCCATGCCTACAGCAATGTGGTTGCTACCACATCCCTTAGAGGTCTATTTGTCGTTTTATCTGCTGCTTGCGATCTCACTAATAGCCAGCAGACTGCGCTAACGTATCAGTTTTCTCCATCAGGCAAACATACTTGAGGACGGTTTTGAAAGAAACGGTGTTTTCCCAAAGGCAACGCAAAGAGAACCGATACATCTCGCAGGGGAGAACCTCTGCGTTCCCCAGGGACTGACACCAGCTCTGCCCAGAGTGGAGGCAGGAAAGATACAGCAGCAAAATACAGGGCAGTTTCTCACACTGCACAGCACCCTGTGTCCTACCAAAGATCATGCTGGATGATTTAAAACTTCACATCCGCCACGAGTGACAGTCAGGTCATTTCTTAATTACAGAATGATAAAGCAGACGTTTTCTTTCTGACAACAAGCAGCAGATGCTAACAATGTGCCTAATGCTGGACAAGGCTCCCCCTCCTCAGCAATAAGCAGCTGCCATGGTGATACCAGGAATGTGATGACCCTTTCCAAAATGTGAAAGGATGAAATAAATTGTCAGATGTGAGGGTGACGCTGGGCATCACCTGTCTCTGTGACATCAGTGCCCATCTCTGTGCCAAGCTCTCAGGGCTGCCTGGCTTTTGGAGAGGCACCTCAAGCTCCGCTCCATCATTCTGAGGAGCACTGAAGTTCTGTGTCTGTACGCTAACAGCCCCTGCTATATTGACATTCCCCTAAAAGACAAATGTTAAAATTGCAATGAGAAGCACCTTCCAATTCTTATAAACTTTGGAGGCAGTTCTGCTTTATGCCACCACTGGAGAGTGTAACTCCGAAGAAAGGAGGCAGCAGAGGAAAACGAGCAGCAGTGCAAGCTGCTAAAGTGGATTTTCAAGCCTAGTACAAGCTGACACATGAGCAGCCTGCACAGGCCTGTGCTCCAGCCCTGACCACTGTCTCTCTCATGCTCACATCACTATAAACCTTGCCCCAAGCCGTGCCAGGGAGGATCCTAAGGAAATATGCCATTATCTTCTATAGGTTTTTTCAGGCTTTGGCTTTCAGATCCAGAAAAAAAGGAGGGAGCGGAATATTTGGTCATGCATGAGGCAGGAAACATAGCAGCACATGTTGAGATCACTATAAAACCCACTGGAAACTAGTCGCACAGGCTGTTTTCACAATAACTTGCTGCAGAGAAGATTAAAAAACATTACTTGGTGAAAGTGAAGTTACAGATCTGTAGGAAGATGAATCAATTTAATGCTCTGCATTGGAAAAAAAAGGTACTGCCTCTTTCTTCCTGTTTACCCGGCTCCCTCATTCTTCTGCCCCTGTCCTGCCTTTGACAGAGACCTCAGTTCTCTTTCATTTGAAATAGGCTAACATATGAGTTTATAAAAAAATCATGAGTGTCCCACAACTCTCAGAAGAGACCACTAGGCACAGGATAGCCTTCTTTAAGGGTAGAGAATTAATAAAAATGATTAAAGAGAATAACTAAGTATTAAACAGACTACTAAAAGGTACTAAAGAGAATCAATTAATTCACCGGCACAGTTGGCAAAATTACACAGTCAGTGAGTAGAAGATACTTCACTGTCAAGCCATTCATTGATTTTCCTCATTCCAGATTACTTCTCTTAATAGATCCAAGGAAAAATTGCTTTTTCTTAAGAATTAGCTTCTCTTTTATATTATATAGCAGCAAATTGAAGCCAAAAAATAAAAACAGAAAGGCCAAGCAAAATATTCCCTCATTTCAGTGTTTAATTGACAAGTGCAAACACAAGGTTCTTTTTCTCCAAAATGTTTGTCTATTTCCATTAAAATCAAGAGTCGTACATGTGGGCAACAAGACACAAAAAGGCAGAGTTGAATGCAAATATTGTACTGTGAGTCTGAAATCAGTGAATAAAATAGACTTAGCAGCTAGAACACCAGACACAGACTCCAGATATCCTACTTGCTGCTTGCAGCTACTGCCTAGTTGATATCCTTACAAGTATTTCTCTGTACATGGCTTTCCGTGTCTACACAGAGGAAAATGGTATAGACACTCCATTCCTCTTTTCTGGCCAGTCCTCATTTTCGGAAGTTTCGCTCAAGATTACTGTGTGATTATTATGCACATATGACGCTTCATCAGGTGAGTTATTCTGCTAATTGCTCAAGAATAAAGCATCATACTCGAGTCTTTGTAAAATCATTGCAAATTTATCTTCATATCCATGTGGGAGACTTTCATATCCTCTTTTCTTTATTTTTAGGTGTGAGAAGGTAAGGCATAAGTTCATGCATAAGTTCAAGAGTCAGAAGAATCTGTATAGGTTCAAACACATCTATGACATAGGGGGTCCCCAATCAATTAGGACTGAAGTGATTCCCAAGTTGTGGTCTAATGATGTGTGCTATTAAGCCCTATAGAAATGAAGGCAATACACCTAGTAGCATTCTCTAAATGAACTTTGTATGGATCAGAAGGTGTGCAGAAGTCTCAGACATTGTGCTAGGTGGAATGGCATCCCAAAGAAATGGATTTTCAGTGTGAAAATTAAGAGTCATCCAAAGTCAACCATTTCACAGCAATGCATTAAGAACTGATGAACTATCAAAGATTTACCCACATACTTCATTTTAACTTTCTTCCAGGTCACAACTCACCCTCTTCAGATTTTTTACAGTGAAGAACTCAATAGCAACATTTTCATTTATCCAGGCAAGTTTTAGAATTTCTTTTCTCCCCCTTCCTCGCTAACTGTCCTAAACCAGATTTTTCTCTTAGTATGATTTTTTATCAAAAAAAAAAAAGCAAAAAAAAGGAGTTATACCACATCATTTATTCCCATCTCAAATGAAACCCAGTATTGAGTTAATCATCAAAGCTAGATGAAGAAACAATACACTAACCAAGCATGGAATCTTTCCCATCTTAAGGAAGAAAACGTGATCCACAGAGCTACACAAACATAAGTCACCAGAGACAAGCTGAGGAAACAACTGAATCTAAATATTGTAATTAGTTACTTCAAAATCAGCACAGCTGGACTTGCTGTACTACTGCAAATAGATCTGACTTACGGAGAAAGGAATAACTGTGTAGGGGGACGGGAGAGGCATGTGCACATATGCTTTTTCCTGGAAAATGTATAAAACTAGTTCCATGACTGTTGAAGGGTTAACAGACAGCTAAATATTTCTGGATATTCATTAGGGACAACTTCCCTATTTCATGTTGCAGTGACGCTGGCCTTCCAAATTCAGACCAATCAATTCTCTACACAAATACCATTTACCCTAAGTGTCTCTTAAGTAAAGCACAGAATTCTCTAAGTTTCTCCGGCTGATGTGGCTCACCACCGCATCCACCAGCTATAGCTGTCTGCTTACACAAAGCCCATTCACTGATTGTGTTTTCAATTGCTTTGATTGCCGTATAGCCCCTTGCCAGAAATCAGGTGAAAAGCTGCCTTATTAATTAGCAACATTGGGGGAAAAAATAAATCCTATTTTAACATAATTTTTGGTTCACATTACCCAGGCTTTCTATTTGTTCTGAGTCTAAAAAGTAGCTAAAGAAGAGGAGTTGAGACAGAAAAAAACATGCATTTGTTTCGTCAAACATGCACGAACTTGCTGAGATAACCGCTTTCGAGTAAACCTGATCAGGAATTCTTGGTTCTTTCCTGAGAGACATGATACGACCCATCCTCAGCAGGTTTACCAAAAGTCAGTAGTTCAACAGTAATTACTGACTGAGCAGCTGAAAGAACAATCCAGAAACATTTCAGGCTATACAAGGTCAACAAGAGCAATAGTTGAGTTTGGACAAACCAAGGACATTTGTCTCTGTATTTGGCAAAACTTCTCCAGACAACTGTATATGTTAATATAAGCACAGTGAGTACAGACCCCATAGTGTACTGCTTCGTACAACACAAAGGGAGCAGCGAAGGGAGTCCGCATGGGTTTGCTCAGGACTGCGAGACACTGACTAGTCTGGCCCTATTTAACAGAGCATTTAAGCATGGGCTTCTTTTATAAGATCTAAATGGAGAAGATGCTTTTTCAAACAAACTGTGTTTATATGCTTTGTTTCTTGAGAAACAGAATGATCTGTGCTTGGAAGAGAAAAACCAATGTGTGCATACAACTGGACCTCAATTATTTTTCAGCTTAGCACCATCTTCTTAAAACTGAGATGGACAAAGCATGTTTACAGCTAGACTCCTGTCTGTTAATGTGTACTGAGCAGTTAATCAGCATGCTAGATGCAGGCAATGCATCTCCATCCTCGCGGGTGCTTTGGAGAATTTGGTGTGAGCCGGAGGGAAGGCACTCACAGGTGCCTTCTCTTCAGTGGTGCTTCTGGGAATAGCAGAAGGTGAAAGACCTCTAAACAGATTCATTTTTTTTTTAACAAGGCATTACTGAAAACCAAACTCCGCCAGCTCTTAAGCTTTCTTAATTTCTATCAAATTCAAGTTAGAATTAGTGAAATTATGAATTCACCACACATACAATGATTTCCTGGAAACATTAACCTTTTAATCAAATTGATTCTCCACTTAGTCATTGCCATTCGCTTTAAAGTCTCAGATAGTTTTTGTTCCTCAGCAGCAGATTAACCCCATAACCTAGTATTAGTCCTGACCTTGAAACTCCTAACCCCTTTTATATGTGAGGAAGTGATGCTATCCCTAGTGCAGCTGTGCTTCTGCATTCAATCAGCCCCCATCTCCTGTGTCCTTTCTCCTATCCCCATTATATCTTCTTATATCAAAGAAGTTTACGTTCTATGTTCCTACACTCAACCCAGACATAACTTGCATTTTTGGATGCTTTGGGATGTAATTCTATGTCTCTGAATGGACAAGTAGCTGAGTGTTAACAATTCAACATTCAAATCAGACTTATTGAAAAGGAGGAGGAAAAGATTCATCTGTTCCTAAAAAAAAAGAAATTAATATTTGCTTTCCTAATCAAAATTATAATGAGGCATACCATGCTTAAAGGCAAATGTGTATGGTTGTGTATGTATTGTGTATTTTGCTATATAAGGTAAGATGTATTAAAAAGTAATCTTTACTAAATAGCCAACAAAAATGCAAGTTCCCACATTTCTGGTAAAGGCATTAATTTAAGAACTGTGGACTAATTCTTGATTTTTCAAATTCAGCACTCTGCAAAGTTCCTTGTGCTTGAACACATGCTCAAGTTCAGAAGGTAAAAACAAAGCTTGTGCTGAGGGCAGTGAGACTGAAAAATTATGAGCCTATAGCAAAATTTCTTAATGTACTCATTTTTGTTTACCCAATGTGGGACTGTGACACTTTCTAGAAAACATATTTTTCTACCTGAAATTATATAGATAGATATTCTTCAAATCTCAAAGCTAGATTGAAAGAAACAAGCAAAAGTTACTGCAGAAATCCCAGTGCAGTCTCAATTATTGAACCATTACCGTGATTCATACTTAAAAGAATAATAACACAAAGAACACGAAGGGAGGCATATAACTTCAAGTCAACATGTAAGCACTCTTATCTGGATGGATGTGGTCAACGTGTTCCTATCTACATTAGGAAATCCAGCATATATAAATATATAAATAGAACATATATACAGTATACAGTCACATTCATATAAGCTATAAAATGACAAGTATGTACAAAAATATTTGCAGCTATATCTTACACTTTCAGTGCTACAGCAGTAATCTAAGGATTTCACGTCTGCTTAGGATACTCTATCACTTTGAAAATTAGGAATTTGGGATCAACTTGTACCTTATATATACAGTATTGTCAAAAATGAGTAAGAAGCAAATAGTCCTCAAGGAAGTTCTGCTTTGTTCATAACAAAAGTTGAGACTTGTTGAAACATCATGGGCAATGATGATGGGCAATGAGGGCAAATACCTCATTAAAGAGTAATGGGCATGTCACTGAACATACTGAAAGACATCCTCATCTTGATGTAGAAAGACGGTACTTTGGTCTGATCCATAAATAAATACGGAAATTTTAACACATTCAAGCAGGGCACGGCCTGGGTGCCTGACCTTTGTCCATAGTATAGACTCATGCATAATTGCTATTCTATTTACTGCAGTCTAAACTGGCAAATCGGTCAAAGTGAATGAACGCAGGGAAAAAAGCACTTATTTCAGGTAACCTTGCAGGCAGGGTCGAAAACTAGAGTTGCATTATTGGCATGATTGTAGCTTCCTTTATGAGTAAGTTAGGAGGTTAAAATGACCCCAAAGATCTGACATCTATGCACTTCGTAGACACTTTTGTGAATTCCAGGATCTGCACACATTCAATTTACTTCTCCTGAGATGGAAAAATATTTCTTCTCTGCTTTAGATAATACTCTTCTTAGATACTCGGCTCAGATACAGACATGCTTTTTTTAAGCATATGGGGAAATCACTCTTTTGAATAAGTTAGTTGTGCAAGAGGAATTAAAGCTTCGAAGAAAGGGTTGTTTTCCTTATGAAGAACACCTGGAAAAAACAAACCTCAAAATGCAGCAGTTTAAAGTGCCTGTATGTGAAAACCGGTGGAGGAAAATCCTGCTGTACCACAGATTCAGATAGCGCTTTCAGCAATGGGCGGTGCGGGCATCTCTTGCTGCTCACTGTTCCCTGCGGACACATCCTGGGCCTCCTGCTGGTGATGGATATCTTGAACCAGCATGATGTTTGTGTTCTTCCACTCTCTGTACTTCACTGCTGTCAACTTTGGGTCCTCTAGCAGCTGGTTAATTGTGGCCAGGTCATGCTCTTTGCACTAGAAAGGGGACAAGTGGTTACTTCTCACAGAAAAAATGCCTGTAATGAAAACACATTACACAACCATGCCCCACACTGATGCTCAGTTATCCATCTTGGCAACTCATTCCTATTTTTATAGCAGATATTATCAAAGTTAAATCCATGGCAGAATTTCTCCCAAATGAAGGCAAAATTATTATTTCGTTTTAAGATTTTTTTCAAATTTGGTGAAAGAAAAGTCATCTGAAAATTAGTTACGCTATGTCACAAAATGGCAGCATTCACATGAAACTGGACAAAAAAAGTATCTACTATTGTATTTCAGTCCACTACTGACTTTTTCAAAAAATAGCTATTCCCTGAGTACATTATAAATGTCTCTTCTGTGAAGAAAATAAGAAAGAAAATAATTTTGGACATAATCCATGTTCTGACAGTGTAGCTCACTGGTCATTAGCTCATATGGATGTTAATAAATCTACCACCAGCTTCTGTTAACAAATCTAGTCTCAACTCATGGAAAGGAGGAGCTTAGATCATGGACAGTCACTGATGGAGACCGAGAACTTTGATGTCATCACATTTTCTGTCATAATTCACCATTTTGCTTTACCAGGCATATTGCCTGTTTCACAGTAGTTCATGGGATAGAGAAGCTCCACTTATCTGACACAACCTGCTAACTACCTGTTAATTGCATAAATCCTACTGGTTTTGCCTGGCTCCATCTCCCCACTCTCTACAGGAAAGCAATGAAATAGTTATTGCCATCTCTGATCTTGCTGCCAGATTCACTGGGCCCAAAGACTCTGTGCCAGTGGCTGCCTTGAAAACATTCCCTCAAATCCTAGATACTTTCTGACAGTAGCAATAGGCCTTTCTTACATCTGTATCCCAATCCACATCATGAAAATTTAAGAAAAGGATGTGAGAAGGAGGAATAGTAGTAAATAGAGATTATTAGACAGTAAAATTTGCAAAATTAGCTGTTTCCTTCAACCAATTACTTCAACTACCCTAACCCCTCCGATGCTTGAGCCACTTCTGATACGAGAAATGTTAGTTTATATAGACCCTATCCCAAGACTTAGTTGCAGCCTTGGTAAGAAGACTTCTGGCATAAGTGCAGAGATATCTGCTGTTAGTTTAAGAGGGCAGGACAAGATGAGGAGGAAAGAGTCTTTGAAATGGGTAAACTTGTTGGCAAAAAGTCAGGCTATATATTTTTCTGTAATATTTTTTAAAGCTATTTTCCACATTCACTAAATCTGTGTTCCATTTGTACGCAGCCTCTCTCTCTTCCAAACCATTCAAAACATATTTTGTAGTGTGGCAGCAAAATTAATCTGCATTTAAAACTGTGAAGTCAAAAGTCCATAATAAGAATTGCACTGAAGCTTAAATAAATCACATCTCTCTGACTAGGGGAATTTTAAACAAATATGAATGAGGTGAAAAACTTTTGATTTCAAATTTTCCAAAATATGGTTTTCAGTTACCTCCTGTCTATATGGTAAAGGCATATAATCCTACTGATGCAAAGAACATGCAACTTCCCCTCCCACTCTCCCATTTGCCTCTCAGACAAGCTAACTAAACACTGCTGTGCACAGAATTCTGTTTGCATCTGTGAGAAAATCTCTGTACTATATTTGTCTTGTCAATATTCCAATTTCTTAGCTTGAAGAAAGCAAAAAAAAGTCAACATATTTTCCATGTTATGAACACTCCAAAAATGATTTTTCCATATTAAATATAAGCATTAGACAAGTCTAAGATTATAAACACTGCTAATCACAATCCACACAATACTCCTGCATTAAATCAATGCAAACTTCTTGCTCATGTGCAGCACTAAGGCTTTTAAGCTTCCACTCAGCATTACACTCAAAATTGATTATCCCAGAAGATCCTACTCTCTTTTGTGCTAACTGTCTCTCAGCTTTATTTGAGAGGCTCCTATTGGGGAAAACTTTGTAGTATGCCTCTACATTTCGTTTTCTACCTTATGAAATAGGAATACTACTTAACCAACTTTCTGCGAAATGATAAGCTTACTTATTGCTGATATGGAAAACTAATGCTACAGTCGGCAGTGTTTCACTTCAGACTCATCAATTCTGAGGAAATTTATGGAGCCATTTCACCAACCAAGCCTGGAAGCCTGACAGTATGCAGGATTTCTAGGGTACAACTTGTTTTTGGGGTGTATGTTCAGCAAGTTTAACAGAGGCATTCTTTTGAAATAGGTTACTCAATTCCTGCTTATAGTGAACACACACACACAAAATTAAATGCATTCCAATTTTGCATTTATTCGTTCTTCTATTTGCAATTTAAATGCTATGGTTATGTTTTCTGTTTCTCTCAGTGCCATTCAGAAATAGGATTTGAAATCCCATGACAGTCAAAATGATGCTGGCAAGTAAACAACCTAATTAATCCCCATATTCTGGATGGATTTATTGGTCCTTTCATTAAATGTTCTATGAACCCTCCCTCCTCCTCTCCAATTCATGATACATTTCCAACATAAAAGCAGGATGCTTTTGTTATTAAATATGTTAGTTACAGGAGATCTTTACAATAGCTTTGGCACATCCTGTGCATTCTCAAATAATCACATAACGAAAACTTTTTTTTGGCTCATGGTCATTTTCTTATATTTCGTTATTAATGCACTTTTTTTTTGCCCTTCCTTCTTACAGGCTTCCCTATTTAGTGCATTTAGCTAAGCCTGCAATTTTTCCAGCTATATAAAAGGAGCTTTCTTTATTAAATTTTACAAATGGTTAAAACTTCTGCAGAAAGTGTCCCCTCTGAACTATTGCTTCTGCTTCTAGTTTAAATTTAACAGGAAAATACAGATTGGTGTTCAGAAATAAAGTGGAAAACAATTTCAAAAACTAAATCAAATTCTCTGGAGCTTTAAATAAATATGTAATTAGAATTTGGCTGAAGCTTGCTACTTTTTTCAGACAAAGTGATTCTTTATCTCAGGAAAGAAACCTTGGCCCCACTCAGTGACCTCACCTTTAATGTGCTATTCAGCATTCGAATTTTGTGGAGTTTCTCATTAATGGAAGGATTTTTGCTACGTTTGATAAATGACTTCCTAAGCTCTTTCTTAGTTGAAGGTCGACGATCACCAATGGGAGACAAGCTTGCTTGTTCTAATGACTTATAAAGCCGCTCCATCTCATCATCAGGGCATTTTCCCTGATCTGCAAAGAAAAGAATAAACTTAACATGAGAATATGAACATGACAGCACATAGCAGAATCATTAAGTCTGGCTATCAGATTTTAACAAAACTAAGAAGTAACAGTGTTAGAGTCAAAAACAAGGAGAATTTTTAGTGAAATTCTTAGGCTCATAATTTGTATGTGGTCCCTCACAATGAAGCTTACATTATTTTCATTTTAATTATTCTTTTCGATCTGATGGTTCCCAAGCTGTGGCATCATTTTCATGACAGAAAGAACATTAGAGGAAACACTAACAAGCAGTTGAGAATTAAACAGGATAAAATAAGATAAAAACTGAAGCAAACTCATTTTTTAGAAGAGAAGAACTTAGAATTAATAGGCCAGAGCTAAAAAAGGAAAAGAGAACCAGGCATAGAAGGGCAAATATAAAGAAAAGGCCATTTTTTGTGAAATATTGCAATTCATTTAGATGACAGGTACTGTTATGCCTCGGTCCACATAGCAAGCTTTTCTATTTCAATATTTCAATTCCAATACTAAAGAAAAAATTTAAAATTATTGGTGTTTTCAGGATGCTAATGAGTCCTCACTGGGATACCATTCGGTTTTATTTCCTTGGCGGTGGTGGTGGTTCTTAAAAGTATTCCTCCATGTGCCAACATAAATGTCTGTCTTTTCTTCCCTCATTTTTTCTTTTTTTCCTTTTCTTAATAAAAGTTAAATATCAGCTTTTCTAAATGATCTTAATTTAGCAACAATTGTTGAACAAAAGGAAGCAATTCCTTTTCTCTCTCAAAATGAGGAAAAAAGTCCCTCTGGAGAAGGATTTCAGGACCCATGCAAGGACTGCAAACCACTGTTGCACTACCATCAATTCACCCACACCACGCTATGTCCAAGGATAGCTGCAGCAGTTAAATAGTGATGCATTAGAGCGGGAAGAAGGGAAGGATTAAGGAGTAGACGATGAGCAGAAATTTGGTCCTTTCTACATTAACCACACCACAGCATTTAAGATCTTGACCCTGCACCCACTAAAGCAAATACAGTTTTGCTAAACTTTACTAAGCCAAGTTTTTACATAAGCCTGGAGCACGTCTGCAATGCAATGCAATGCAATGCTGTAGCTGAATAACTGACCAGAATGCCAGCACACTCCAGAGTCTGCTTCTTATCTTCTCCATGTTTTAAGTACAACGTCCTCCTACATCCCCATTCTTTTAAATATTTAGGTTACAGGAAAGGTTTATGATATGCTACAAATATTTGTCTTCAGTCTGTTGCTGGCCTTCTTTCATTGCTTTGTGATTACAAGGAGGCTGCTGTAACTTGACAAGAACTAAATATAGCTTCCATTGCTGCTACAGTGCTGGGGGAGGAGAAGGAGAATGTATATTTAACCGGCCGCAGGAAATAGAAAAAAAATGTGTGTGTAAGGCATAATACACAGCAGCAGTATTTCCTGGAACCTGTCAGCTCCTGCCATGAGGCCCATAATTATAACTAGCTTCCTGCCTACTTACTTGGGATGAAGCAGCTGTTTGTTTCATTAACTGGCTCCCACATAGGACTGGCTCAACCGTGTTGCAGACATCACCCATCAGGACTGTACCCAGTATCACTTCCAGAGATAAACTGAGCTATATCAAACCTACTTGACAGATATCCAAAAAAAGTATATAAAAAGAAAAAAGAAAATGCTTTGGCTCTGTCCAGCAACTTAAAAAAAAAGGCGCCGAGGAGGCCAAGAAAACTTTAAATGCCTTTACAATTCCTGATCTATATATTGCCTGGAGATTTTTTTGAAGTTACCTCAAGATGCTACTCTGTATCCTAAAAGTATAAAAAAGCAACAAGTGCGATAAAATATCCTTTCTGAACATGCATCTTTCATTCTACGTGCTCTGATATCTCTTACGCATTTGTGGATGAATGCAGGCAGGACAGAAGTACTTGACATCTAAAGAAAAGCAGTAGATCTATTAAGAGACTTTAGACCAGAAAACAGAACAGGGTTCCACATGATCAGCACTCTGAACTCAACTGCTAACTTCTTTCAAGCTTGCAACCTTGCAAAACTTCCCCCCCGCTCTTATCTTTGCCCACTCTGGCTGCTGGAACGATGGATCAGGTCAGTTAACTTCACACGGGCAGTGATGGGCAGGACTCTGAGAGCGGGCAGGACTCCGAGAGTGTGAATGGAATGGGATTTCAGGAAACAGAGGCTGAGTGAAACCTACGGGCTATGTAAAGACAAGTCTACCTTTTCTTTTTTTTTGCACTAATAAGCAATGAGCTTCTCTCTCAACAGTTTTTTTAACTGTATCTTAATATTTTGTTTTGGTATATAAGCAAATAGTGTTATTATTTTCTATATAAGCAAGTACTACTATTGACAGAGTCAACTGAGACCAGAATATTAGATACTCAGCCAGACTTTTACCCTAAAAATCCCAGGCTTCCCTGAGCCAAGCTTAGAAGGTAAAACCCAGTGCTTTGCAGGCTTGAAAATGTCACTAAACATACTAAATCCAGTGGTGTGAATCTGTAAATGGGAGAGGTCAAAGAGGGTAGAGGCTTTACACAGTAAATTAACAAGCTCAGTAAAACGATCTGTGAGAAGAAAACACTTCTCACCACTCACACATCCTTTAATAGTATATTACAGTATTTCACAAGACTCCTAATGCTGGGAAAGTAAATGAAGATATTATTAGTTGTAGCGTTTTGTGCTTTTTTTTCCCTCATGACAACACCCAAAGAAAAATCAGGTTGGGTGGTGGAGTTTAACTAACATCTTTCAGGTCTTAATCACAGACTGGTGTTTTCTCCAGATCCAACATTTACAGCACTTCTGCCGCAGACTTTATACCGCTTAGTCCTCTGTATGCCTGGAAACAAAGCCCTGATCTAGCACACAAGCAATTTTCAGTAAAATAGAAGCCCAAATGGTAAACAATTATGTATGTATGTGGATTCCTGATATGAAACCTACCCCATGTAGGCCATATAGTTGAATCAGCACAAAAGACTTGCTTTGCATCATCAAGTTTAAAAAAGATAGTATGCAGAAAACACATAATACTCACAATCAGTATAAAAATGAAGAAGTTATCTGTGTTGGACTTTGTCAGCCTCAGAAGATTTATATAAGGGATATAATTTCCTAGCAAATATTCTAAAGAGCATAGACAGATCAGGCCCCACTTGCACTTCTCTGACATGAGTTTTCCAGCCTGGTCAAACGTCTAGCATGAGACATATTCAAAATCATTTCAAAATATAATACTGCAAGTTATCTCTTCCAGACAAACTCAAAAAGTTAAGCACTTTCTGCCTCAGGCATGTGAGTAAAAGGATATGCTTTTCCATATCCTTTGCAATAGTAACTATTAGCGATTCTACTGAGTAATGCCTTGGAAAGTATTGGCCTTACTGGGCGCTCATACAGTGCCCTTCATTATAGCACTACTTGAAAAATTATACAGCATAGCTCTTCTAACTCTGTCAAACTGTACAGTATGAAACAGAACCAGAGCTGGAAAGGAAACCAAAGGAAAGTCTTTCTCAAAGATACTTCAACATTCCAGCAAAGCAGATATTCCAGTGTGCAGTGAGGCAAATAAAGTTATTTTGGGCTGGTGAGAACCTCTGACCAGTTGTCTCAAAAGTGAAACATAACTTTGAGGCTTGGTGCCATATTTCAGGAATTTCCTTCCTACTAAGCAGGAGATATCACAGATGAGAACAAGCTGACAGACTCTGAGTTCCTCACCACCTCAGTTTGCAGCTTCAGCCAATGTGCTCTAAGTGGGAGACATCAAGGCATTCAGACTCCCCACTTTGCAGCAGAAACACAGGAATCTGTCTGAAAATTTCTAAGTTAAATGCCTTCCAAGAAGCAGCTGTGCAAAATCAAGCTTATTGCTTCCCAGTGGTAAAGAAATAGAAATTGGCAGTGTTTTGCAGAAAGAACATTTTGCATTGAAAATTACCTCCAAGAGAACATATCTTAGTAACTCTAAACTGAACCCAAGAAATTTAAATGCTCACACTGAGAACTCACAGAACTCCAACCGCATGTTAATTCTAAGCAAAAAAAAATGCTGCTTCTCCCTGTCTTTGTGACTTGTATCAGATTCTTGTGGCTGTGGTAATATCCTCCTTTCTGATTCTGCCAAACTTGTCAATGCCAATGCAACAGTATATGGACCCAAACGGGGGAGGAAAGGAGAAAAATATAACTCCCTTCCTCCCTCACCTCACTCACAGACACGTGCATACAGTGTCTGCAGTGTCCACAGTAGCAGTGGACTTTTCAAAAGAGTATGATGACATCATGGGCAAATCACATTTCCCGAAAAAAAATAGGAAATATTTCATTTAAGAGAGAAGAATTTAGGCAAACTCCTCACTGGTAAACGCAGACCTACTAAACTACAAGGTAGTGGGAGAGTGGGAGAAAAGAACAGGAAAAATATATTATCACCATTAGTAAGATGCTCTTACTTATTGAAGTATATTATTATATATTGTATTCCTCCACAATGAGGGATACCATTTTTAATAAAGTGAGACCTAATGAGAAATGATGCAATAAAGTATATTTTTCAAGTCCTGAAAACTACAACATCATAATTTTCACTGTGATTTCTAAAGCCTTTTCAATGAGAAGCAAAATAATCATTGAAAAACCATTTTGGTCCACATAATTATCCTTACTATAGGCAAATCTGTTGGTATACAGTCATACCTAGTGTTTTGTTTTTGTTTTTATTTTTGTTTTTAAGTTCTTGCAGCAGAAACAAAGGGGCCAGAGCACACCACAAGATCTGTTCTAGATATTATTGGCACAATGAAACTTGGGAGGGGAAGAGGATGTCAGTTCTGAAAAACAAGGATGAATTGATTGCATCCAGCTCCTGTTTAACCAGTTGCTTACCACAAAATCAACCCAAATAAATTTCAAATGGTTTATGAAAACTTTTGAGGAGTCTCAGAATACCAGCATATGCCAGTTATTATAAAAGCTACTGTGAGATAAACTATGGTTACCGTAAGAATTTCTTGTCAAGATCCATTAACTTCACAGGACTGCAAACATAAAATCTTAAGGAAATGCAAGGAAGAAGGATGTTATTAGTATAGTAGAATATCCTAAAATACACACAAACGCATATTCCTGTTCCCTTGTAGTAACCTTCCAGTTTCTGCTGCTTCCTTTTGTTACATGTTTGTTACTTACGTCGATATGGGCCATAATCAGATTAATTTTTCTTCCAGCAGTTGCCAGAAGAAATACAAAAGATGAAGTTTGGCAGTGTCTAGCCTTCCTGGATGGGACAAGGCCAGTTTCTGGATACAATGCACGTACTCAGATACTTGTTTGTATTCTTAACATTCTCTTGTTTACCTTTCAATTTCTTTGTGCTATGGAGAGTTTTGAATCTTTCGTCTGTGTACATGTAGCAGGTCACAATACTGAAATACTGTTTTCCTCACAAAGAAAATAGAAATATTAAAGGGATATTAATATTAATAAATATTAAATCCCTTAAATATTAAGAGAAATATTAATTCCCTTTCAAAAAGCATACTATTAAATTTTGTCTTTTCTTGTACTTTTTCTTGTACTTTGTGTTACTCTGGTGTCTCTCAAAAAACAGAGCAGTGAATAAGGAAAAAACTTTCCTAGAACCAAGAAGAATCAGGCTGAAAAGGCGTTCAAAATATCATCTGGTGCATCTTCTTGTAGTCACCCACAAGATACAGTTGTTTAACAGATTTTATTTAAAAGTATTCATTCAAAAAATAATCCATGGTCATTAGTTGAATCTTTCTTTTTTTTTTTCTCAGAGATTTGGGCCATTTGATATTCTTCCTGAAAGTCTCTTTCACTGCTTAATCCATAGCTAACATTTCTCTACTCTTCTGGTATTTTCAATACAAGCTTTTCGCACATCCCAGCTGCTCTTCCTCCAAACTCACAACCTTTCTCATGTTGGTCTCCATTTCTGACTTTTGCCAATAAAAACACTCCTCGGTTCTTAAAAAGTTGCACCTTAGCTCTCAGCTGCAAATAACTCTGCACTGGGCCTTTTCTAAGCAGAATGTGGCCATAAAGTGGACTGTGTGACAGGTTATTTCTGTCCTCAGGAGGAGGAAGAGAAATGCACTCACTTGAACGTTATGAGGTGAGTGTATGTTGTGGGCTGAGAGAATGCAGAGCTGTTGTGAAAACAGCAATACAGGCTTCACGCAAAACAGGACATGTGCTTGCGGAACAGGTACCAACATAAGATGATCCTAACTCCTTATAGTCAAGGTCCAACAGGAAGAGTTGTGAGAAATGCACTGCTGAGAAGCATCAAACGTTTAATCCTAGCAAATGCTTGAGGTATGCATTCTTGTTTCACTGTTGTGAAATTCTATGGTGTTCTTATTGTTTGGCAGATAATTTCTCTCAGGATTCATGCATATACTTATCAACAACCTGGAGGAGAAGTTCTTGCAGGACAAAGAACCAGAATAACATTCTTTTTGATGATTTTCGTTTTGAACGGAATTGCTGAATTACATTAGTCCTTTTTCTCCTATTCATATTCTCAAATTGAGGAAGATTAGTTAATCTCCTTACAATTTTTTTTCATTTATTTTTCCAGAGGCCATTGCAATAGACATCTTGCAAACGCTCTCCATCCTGTCTCTATACCATGCAGACATGATAAAGGGAAGAAAAATGCATGTATAGTGCACCTCTTACTGACTCAACAACAGGTTATGATGCAGACAGTAACTAGTGAGGTTATACAGTTTCCATAGTGACTATCTCATTGTAATGATCTGTTTCTGGAGTTCCAACATAGATGACCAGAGTGGTTAGAAGGGAAGCATTCCACAATCTGGGAAAGCCATCTGCTAACTGGTGAGCAGACGGAAATATTAATTTCCACAAAAATATTTTTCAGACAATTAAATCATCTTCCTAATGGCAGGAATGTACCAAAATGTGCCTGGATTTACATTTCGATCCTGATTTTATTGGTAAGTATTACTGTATCGTAGTATCACTTCAGCCTATAAAATGTGCTTTAAGCGATTACAAATTTGTCGTGTGTGTGATCTGTGAC
The DNA here is from genome assembly GCA_034781795.1 of Crypturellus tataupa. Lineage (NCBI taxonomy): Eukaryota > Metazoa > Chordata > Aves > Tinamiformes > Tinamidae > Crypturellus > Crypturellus tataupa. Next base: position 3,156,622 of record JAWLRI010000390.1, read on the forward strand.
CATCTATGAAAGTACTTGCCAGTGCTCTTATGGTTACTATGGTAAGCATCAACCTGATTGTAACTGTAGGATTTCTGAGAATGCCATAGTAACATACTCTAAGCAAAAGGTGATGTTTATGTCTATATTAAGATATTGTAGAGGCTATGATTTTAATATTTAGGTAAAATTTGAGAAAAAAAAAAGTCTAGAGGTATTTATCATTTAGGTACTAGGTTATATATTGGAGAACAGTAAGCCAAATATCATAAATTATGTGTCACTGGAAAGCTCTTCAGTAGAGCATATAAAGAAAGGAAGGGAGTGAGGCAAAGGAGCAGTGAAAACTTTCACATTATGTGGTCCTGCAGACAAAATCTCTTTGCTCACCTTTGGCTAGTGATTTCTGTTCTGTTGCATCTAGCACGGTTAGGTAATGGACATCTTGAGTTAACAAAGAATTTTGTGATCCACCACTGAGCTGGCCCTCCTGCCTTTCTGCCACTTCTCCACAGTCCACTTCTAGCTGCTCCTCAGAGTGAATCTGGACACAGAAAGTTAAAGGCTGATCACCCTCTTCCACGGTAGAGCTGTTAACTAGGTCAAGCCATGACTGCCTCTCGGGATAAACCGCTTTGGACACCAAGGAAGATGATGACTCCTGAGAGCTGAAAGTGCTTTCGGGAGAGGAGAGAGAACAAGACGCTTCACTTGACAGAGTTGAGGTCAAGGAGGACTTTTGTTGATCCTGTTTATCAGAAACAAACAAAATAAAATGAAAAGTTATTCCAATTCATTCCGGTCCTTAGGTTTTACACATTGTAGATATGCAGCTGATATGGTCTGTAGCAAAACCAGATATAAACTATTGATGAAAAATGTATCCAAACAGGCCTGAGGTATCAAAGTCTCATAGATGAGGTGATCAAAACCTTGCAAGGTCTTGAAAGAAAGGAGCAAGAAATAAAGTTTTGAACGCAACATTCCATGGTAGGTTTCACATTGGCTTTCACTCTTTACTAGCACATTCGATTTCATTCTACTACTATTTGTTCCATTGATCTAATCAAGAGTACAGAAGAGAAACCTTAAATTATTCTTGACTGTGGAGTTTGTCTTGAAGTATTCAGCAAATCCATTAATGTTATAACCAGAAATAGCCAGAAATGAGACTGAGCCATGAACTACTTTAACTTTCTCAGCATACAAAGCGATTTCACCTGGTCCCTTCAAGGGACTAATCACCACACAAGCCAAGAAGGCTTAGCAATCCAATGGCGAGTCAATGGTGAAAGGAAAAGGAAGGCAACCATGAGGCAAAGGACATTCAAAAGGGGAACAGTACAAGAGTTGTGCTGCTCATTCACCTGCCAAAATTCTTCCTTTAATATACGAATCTGGGACCAGACCCAATCTGTACTGCCAACATATCAGAAATTGTCAGCACATCATAGGGCCCTCTATTCCATAATGTTCTCAACAATAGTTCATACACCCAGAAGGGGATCAGAGACATCTACAACTATCATTAGGAGGTGAGGGATGAGGGAGGGAGGGTTTGATTGGCACATAATACCACATAAAGAAAGTTTTAGAAAAATATCATTTTGAAAAACTATGTAGCTATGCGGACAGGCAGATAGATGCTTAATGGTTTTTTGTGTGTGTTTTATGTTTTTGTTTTGTGTTTTTTTCTTTGTTATTTGTTTGTTTGTTTGTTTTTCTGCAAAAGTCATTCACACTGGTTGTCCTGTACTACTGTCTAGTCACCAAAAGCACTTTTCTCACACAAGAACTGGTAGTTTCTTCTTAATGACCAACCACAAATGATAAGATGAGCCAAGCCAAAGGAACAAATGTCCAGATAAAAAGTCCACTAAACTGAGACACATATGCAAAAATGTTAACAAGAACAACTCTACACAAAATATAATTGTACAGAAAGGACATTTCTACATAGTTAATTGTGACATTATCAAATCAAAAGTCAGAAACTAAAGTAACATTATAGGGTAAGAAGTTGTTACATAGGTACGCAGAAACACAGATTCGCACACACATACACAGACACAAGTTAATTAACAATAATTATGCCATGGAAGAGAGACCAAAGCCTCATACTGTATCCATTAGCAGAAATACTAGAAATCACAATGAGGTCTAATACAAAAGTCAAATTTCTCTTATCTGCTACTAAAAAATTTTAGTCCTTCAGTGCAAATCAGCTGCTACTGACCCCCGTCAAAACCAGAATACTAGACTTGGAAGTCCACAAGTCTTGAGAGTTTACATTCATATGTAGAATGTCTCTAAGGATTAAAACAGACGCTAACTAAGCTAGCAGTACTGAAAATTACTGAAATGGTGTTGCTACGGAAACCTGGACAACATGAAAACACAATAAAGGGAATAGCCTGGAATATCTATTAATAATTACCTGGTAAACTAAAAACAAGAAGTATTCATATAAACAGAGTGACAACATTTTGGCATTATGCTATTAAAACCTCTGCAACTCAGAGTTGCTATAGCATATACTATTTCCTATGTTAAAAATGCAAATGAGATTATTTTCCTATAGTTTTTATCTAGCTGTTCATGTAGCCAACTGCTGCTGCTACTGCTATTCAGTTCAAAAAATGAGGAGGGCTGATATCAGGTTGTGATCACCGTTTGTTTGCACTCCACTTTTGTACATTTTCAAACCCATTCCTTCAAGACTATCCCAAATGCTATGGAAACAAAACTTATTTATGAAAAGTTCAGCACTGTATATCAGTAACATTTTTTTTTTTTTCAAAACAAAACCTTCACAGATGTGCTATTAAGGAAAGAAAGGAAAGGACAATAAGGTGTTATCATTAACTACCAGGGATAAAAGTGCTCTTGAGAGCATGGGTGACCTGAAGCATTTCATCTGTCTCAGAACTCCTATTAAGAAGGCAAATTGTTGAACTATTTGCACAGTCAAGCAGAACAACTGAAAAATAAAATTCACGCGCATTTGTCTAATTTCAATTGTTTAAAGGCAGAAAAATAATATGTTATATCTCACCTGCATTCTTCTGGCATTTTTCCACACATTAGAAAGTGTCATTTAGAAGAAAATGCTATCTCACTGAATGGAATGTATTTTTGTTTTCTTTTTTATTTTGTGTTAAAGGAAAGATGTGGGTGACAGTAAAGAAAATTGCCAGAACATGTTTCCCCTTCCCTGCATATGTGAGTATATGTGTTTTATTTTTCTTGGCATGACCAATGTTTACCTAAGCTACTAAAGTGATTCTTTTGGAAGACTTGCAATCATCCATGTGAAAATAAATCTCTATTTGGGGACATTCTGAAAAGCAGATGTTTGAGCCAACAGTTTGTAAGGATTATACTGGAAATAAGGACTTTCTGGGGCACTTTTTTAAGGAAAAATTATCTCCATGAAACATGACAACCATTCTTTTGGAGCTGCTGTAGTCTATTGGCTTAGCATGGCTGATGGTTTTTGAGCATTAAGTCCATTCACCTGCAGTGAAATTAATGCAACTGTAAGTTCTTTGTCTTACAGATGCTAAAATGTATTTGGTTTTCGCTTGCTTTTTCTTCAGCAGTACCCAGAAGCACTGACGAACACAGATTTGTGCTCAATGCTGTTTGTTTTCCAACAGCCAAAATGCTTTGAATTAGCAGAGATCAGAAGAACATCTAAAACTACATGCTGTAAAATGTACAGTGGAGTAAAATGTTTGTTGCTCTAACAGATAATAGAACCTGCACCTGGATCTCTGTTTCCAGATTAATACTTTGCAATCTAGAACTGATCTCAAGAAATTTGGAGAACTTTTTAATTGGGACAATAGGGGTTTAATTTTCAAATGTGTCTATAACTTCTAAATCCTGTAGTACATCCCTCCCACCACCAAAAAAAGGGCAATAAGTCCCAGTCAAGAGCCTATAACCATGCTGGTCTGAATTTCCAAGATAAGCATCTCTTCAAATAGCAATCTGAAACGATTCAAGTAGGCATCCCAAAGGATCTATAATATCATAACATCATCCTAAGTCTATCAAAAGTTCAGAATCTCATTGCTTGATAAAAAACTCTACAGTGAATGTACTGTGCACAAGTGTACAGTCAGATTCTCCAAATCAACCAAGAGATCTATCCTTAGAATTGACTTCCCAGTAAAATCTGTGCTCTCCCAATCTTTCCAGTGGTCTTTTTGTTCCAGTAACTGTCAAGGGTAAGGCAGGTGAAATTCAGAATTAAAAGAAGACTCAGATTTGCAGTCAGCTCAGCTCCTTGGGTACCTAAGTTTTCCTTACACACCACTATTACAATAGTAAGTAGAGTAAGGCAGTGGTCTCTTCTGGGAGGAGATGACTAGGCTAGTCTGCTTAGCAGACACTTACTTTTGCACATAGTGAACTTGACTTTACAGTGGGGACGAGGAGAAGGGAAGGCAGCTCAGAAAGAAAAAGGTTGGAGGGAAGATAAGATGTATGAGGAAAGACTGAGGAAGCAGGATCCCTCAGCACCTGTCCCCCTGCTAAAATCTTGAAGCCAGCCTTGTCTCCTACCATACTCCCCCTAGAAGAGCATATGGCTGGGAGACAACCAGAGATTGTATCTGCAGCGACAGACTGACATACAGCAGGAAGCCAGAATAACAGAAAACCACAAAATAGCTCCTGTTTAATCTCATCATCTGGATGATGAGAGCCATTCACTTTGCCATGAAGGCATTCACTTTGGGGTGAGCAGAAGGAAAAGATATCTATAGCCACTTAGAGGCAAGGCATTGAGTTATAAAATTCAAGATGCTTCATTATCAGCCTTTAGCCCAAAATAACTCTTGGAGTCACACTGCCAAGGTTCCTATTTTCTCTGATATTTATAGCCACTCAGCCACATTTAACTTGCAGTTAATGCAGCCAGAAGAGAACAATATTTTATACAGCAGAGAACACCACACATCCCGCAAGTGCCAGGTGGATTGTTTCACAGCCATTAACATTAAACAACTGTTCTCTGAGAGGAAGTGAACATAGACTTATCTGTCTGAAACAGAAGGGGGCAAATAGGTGATGGCATGACAAACCCTCCCAGATTTACAAGACCCAACTGAAAAATACCCAACGGGCAGTTCAGTGCCATCACCACTCCTTTCATTACTAGTCAGTAATGGTCAGTCAGGACCATGCAAGCTTCTACAGATGATCTATATTTTTCACTTGTTCTTGCTCCACTGTTTCTGTGAACACCTCAGCTATTGCCGTTTCAGTGTACCCAGAGAGGATCTTGTACAGGACCAATGAGATAGTGGGCACTTCCCCTTTAGGAGGTACAAAATACAATTTTATATCAAGTGTATTATTATCATGTGTTTGATGTTCCCTTTCAACAGGAGAGGAAAAGGCTTAAACTAAGGATGTTTATTTCAGGTGCACTACCATCTCTGTGTTAGTCATTTCTAAACACAAAGTAAAACTCATATATTATACGGTATGTAAAGTGAGATAAGAACATTGTGGAAAGCAATGACATAGAAACAAGATTAACAGGTCAGTAGCTGGCTAATAACTAGGTAAGTCAATTTTGGAACATGAGGGTGCATACTAGACAAATAGTCTATAGAAAGAGAGAAAAACAGCACGGATTTTTGGAGGATGCCGATGTTCTTGGTTTGTACTCTTTTTCAGAGGTATAGAACAGATTTTATCACTGTGAGCAGAGGCCACTTGTCTTTCGCTTCCCTTTTCTGATGCAAGTGGAGCTTCAAATTCAGTAGTTTTAAGAGTAGCTCACTCCAATAAACAAATACAAATCTGTTGAATGATGACAGCACACAGGCCACAAAAAAAAATGGAGATTGGATTAGAAGAGTATGAAAAAACAGGTTATAGTAGAGTGTTAAAAACCTTGCAAAGGAAAGACAGACTGTATTTATGAGGTAGAGTGACACCTTCCTCTCTAAAGGAGGCATATCTTCTCCTGAAGAAACTTGTTCTTTCAAGCATGAGGCTGTCAGTGGAGGAGGCTAGAATAACTGCCAACTCTGTCATAGGGTGGGGTTAAGTAAGTGCATCCACATTTCACAGGCAAAAATGAGCATTTACAGCCTCTGCTTGAGGTTATTGGGTGAACATGCCCTTTATGAAAAGAGATTTGTTCCAACTGGTTAGCAACTAGAAGCAAGTTCATCACTGTAAGACTTACCAAGTGAGGAGGTGTTGGCTGAGCTGGGTAGGGAGGAGGTGGCGTGTCTGTTATTTCTGGATCGTCGTGCTCACTTTCACTGTAACATTCTGGGGCAGACATGGAAAAATGAACAGAAACTGTTAGACTCATGTATTCCCTGCAGCACTGCGTAAATATCACACCATAACACCTTCAGGTGTGAGGACCATGCCGTTAATATATCAGTGTCTTCTACTTTGAAAATTTACCCACCTGCTTTAATGCTCCACTACTTCATGGCACTGTTTCTTTTTTTCTTTCTTTCTTTTTTTTTTTTTTCTTTTAAAAAGAAATATAATTGCCATGACAGGAAACACTAGGTGACACTGCTATAGATAGTTTTAAAGGGGGGTGTTTTACTGGAAGTTTCTTTTTTTTCCATATTTTAAAAAAGGCTGCACAATTCACTGCAGAATTTATGGAGACCTGTTGCAAATAGTAGATTCTGTCCTTTAATTTCTCTAACCAGTAAACGGCCCTGAGCAGGCAGCAGGCCTGGTATTTTGGCTGAGATTTCAGAAAACAGATTGTTTGCACGGTACTTAGGAAAGCAATAGCAGTAAAGCAGCCTTGTCAGTGCCACCACACAGTAGCTCACATAGGCACACACACCATGTTGATTAGTAGTACTATTTGTAGAGCTACTGATAAAAGTAAACACACTAGTATTCTAAGCTTCGCTTTTTTTTTTTTTTAATGAAAATCAAGCTGATAGAGTCCCAGTATCATTTGACATATGGCAGTCAAGATATTATTTAACTACCTGGGAAGCACATGGAGCTATCTTCCAGGATTAGAAAACCAGATAGTTGATAAAATGAGACAGACAAAAACTGGAGGCAGTAAATTGCAGGTTCCTATTTCAAGAGCCTGACTACACCATGGGGCAAAATCACTTCCCCTCTGCTCCCAGTGTATGTCGCTCCTTCAGATCAAGCCTTTATAGGAGCAAGTTTCTGCGCACTTTGCTGGACCTTGTGTCACATGCAACAGAGCGCACGTTCTTCACCATGAGGCGGGGACGGAGCTGGGGAAGAGCGTGTGAGGACAGCACGAGTAAATGTGGAGAGTCGCATGTGCAGAGCTGCCCTGCGGTTTCCACTGGAGCCGGCTCTCTCCACTTCCTCTGCCCCTGCATGGGCTGCACAGAGTCAGTGTTTGCTCTCAAAGAGCAGCTCCATCTCTCCTCTGGAAGTAATGCTCCGACCCTCTCTCTCCCAGTTAGCAAGAGCTGCTTACATGGAGAAAATATTTTGTCAGAGCTGAACTTAATGGCTTTGTATCAACAGAAAGGAGCACTGGCATATTCAATGGGCAAACACTTAAACTTATCATATCTTTTAGCTAACTTAATGCCTTCACATTTTCTCTCTGTGCTGGAGTTCTCATAATCGTACTGTAAGGGGAAAAAAGCATTTTAAAAGATAACAAGTTTCCAGACAAGAGAGAAGTTTCTAAGATCTTAGCAAAGTGAAACTTAGGGAGATTCATTATTTTTTGAATAATTTTATACATGTTTCCTCACAGTACTATTTTCAGAGTTTTTAATGGCATAACTGCTATTCAGTTTAGCGAAAATATGTGCTGGCACCTCTTAGCATAAAGGACTGAGATAGACTGGCTACAGTTAGGCCTGTATCAAATTCTAGGACTCTATTAATACATTCTTGAACAACTCTGAGTTGAGAATTTTTTGCTTCTATAGCTTCCTTCCTCCTCCCTCTTTTTTTTTCTGACCAAAGAATGGTAAAAGTATCAACAGCTGTTTCTGATACTCTAACTAGGATAACAGGAGGGCTGAAGGCAGAGAAAGCAAATGAGAGCCAGAATCTTCCTTTAGTTGTTATAGTGTGCCATATAGAGGGGAGAAGTGGGTCACTAGAAACAAAAATGACTCTGGGTCATGGTGACATTTCTCTGAAGGGTAGCAATGCCCCAGTAAGGCATGTCCACCCGGGCATGCTGACTGGTTACTGATCCCATGCTCTATCTTGCTGCTGGAGCATCTCTGTCAAAATAGAATTGGAAAGACGAGCAGGTGTTTGGCATCAGAATCAGAGGACATTTTCCTGAAGGGGGAGACAGGCAGCCAGCTTCAAAAGCTGAAGAAATCTTGGCTGTATTATGTTTATGCTTGAGTAATTAGATAACCTGCTGCAAAGGTTGCTTGAGTGGATTGAATTTTCTTTCTTCCTTTCTTCCTTTCTCTTTCTCTTTCTCTCTTTCTCTCTTCCTCTCTTCCTGTCTTTCTTAAGCTTATTGGTTGTTATTCTTAAATCAAATTTTAAGCCCTTGGCTCAGCGAAGACAAGGGACATGTTACATTTTCTGAGATTAAACAAAAATAATTTGTTTCTATGTATAGCATTTTGACAGTCATTAACTTTAGTCAATCTCCTCCTTTGTGTAAATATGGCAAACACGTTTGGACACTTCTTCACCAACTATAATTATCTTGTAATTCTAGTAACACAGCCTCCACAGTAATTATCTCAAATTGTTCTGATATAGCTGGGTTGCAAAAGGCCATGGACATTTTGAAGGAGTCTAGG
>JAWLRI010000390.1:3174349-3244365 GCA_034781795.1 Crypturellus tataupa
GGCCATTTCCTTTGGTTCTGTCAGTGACCACCAGTGAAAAGAGGCCAGCCCCATCCTCCTCACTGCCTCCCTTGAGGAAATAGTGATATTCACCAGCATCTGAGATAAAAAAAACTTCAATTTTACAACCTTGAGGTAAGTATGACATTTAACACACTGAAAGTGTATAGAAATCCTAATTATTTTCTTTTCTCTGAAATGTCATAATTAATATTAATATTTTAAATTGTTTTAATTAATAAATAAAATATTTAGCATTTTTAATGTGGTTGCTAAAGTCATAGAAGAGCCCTGAAAACTTAGATCAGGAGCACTTTGAACTGCTTTCTACTTAAACATAATTTTTAAAAGAATAAACTGATACAACTTGTGGGTTTTATGCAGGTTAGTCTAATATCTAAATCTGTGATTTTTTTTCCCAACTATAGAAAAATAATTTCAACAATAAATTGAACTCTCTCTGCAAATATTTGGAACAAAAGAAAATTAATCACTTTTTGACAAAAGATTTTTCACATTAAAAAAGAAAATCAAAAATATTTGTGAAATATAGATTGGAGGAAATAAAAAAAATGCTAATGCCTTTTTTTAAGATTACCTCAATACACTGCATAAATTTTGTGATTCAATATTTAAAGTGACTGTAATGATGCAGAAAGATACAAAAAAAATATTGCTGCCAAGTGAAAATATCCAGATATTACGGAACAGCTTCAATCTACAATTCCAGGTATTCTTCATAATTTCATCACACTGTTTCAGCCCTGCCCCTAGAAGACCTTGTGAAAGTCGAAGAAACAGTTCAGTCCTCAAACCTATTTAGTCTTTTTTCCTCTGACAAGTACACCCATGAGGCAATGCATAGAACTGTGGATAATTTTTGTAACATGTTGGACCAGAGATCCCCAAAGCCCTCAGCAAAGTCAGCAGACATCAGCCACTTGTACAGCTAGGTAGTAAACAAAAAGGTGGAAAGAATCTGCTCTAAAAGAAATCACAGTTATCATAAGCTTCTGACAAAGACAATGAAGGGAGGAACACAATTTAAATGCATTAAATGAGGGAAAAGATAAAAACAAAAAAGCTAAATAGTGGCAGAAGATTGGAGTCTGCATCTCTTTAATTTCATATTTCAAAAAGAAAAGAATAAAGGTCCAGTAAAAGACTAGAGTAGTGCTTTGCCCCTTTCCAACTAACACATTTGCAAGAAGCATGAAATTAGAGAGAAATCCAGCTCTTGCTGATCTTTCTCCTCCACCCGTCTTTACATGCAGAAGTACTGATTCACTGAAGAGTTTCAGTATGAGTGGTCCAGCACCAGTCTCTACTTCAAATGCGTGTTTTCAAGACAGCTGTCCATATAGAACAGTACTAAGAAGAGAAAAACAGGCACTAACAAGGAGCAATTCTCCAAGGAATCTGGTGTTCCTGAATGTACCCCAAAGTGCATTCTGATTGCAATCTGAATGCATGAGTATATTTTCTAAAATACTTTTGTATTTCCATCTAGCTCAAATAATTTCCCTTCCTCAGACTTGAGGTATGTCTATGTTTCAGTGAAACTTCCCCTGTTGCATTTGAAAGCATGTTCTACAGAAAGAGTAAATGTACATAGAGAAAAGTCTTGAGATAGTCTCTCCAAGCCCATTGAGAGTGCCCTAGCTTCACTATTCTCTGTGCCTCAGCTAGATAATTTAAAGCTCTTAGATTTACGTGTGACATGGTTTGCTTTTAGTATATCAGAAGTTGCTTGCTATTACTGATCCTTCTTAGCATTTTTTTTGCAATGTTTTTTACATTAAGTTGAAGGAACTTGTCTGTAAACATCACCAGAAGTCTCCTATATTGCTTCCTCCAATCTGCCAGGTGTGAATGATCCAAAACTGGTGTGATCTGAAGGCATATGAAATCAGAACAGATTTTCAGAATTTCGAAGGCCTTAAGCCAGACTTCATCAAAAACATGAAGAGAGTTGAGGTTACCTAACAAAATCTGGAATAATGCATATTCGGTTACAAATTCCACCCACTTCTTGTTTTCCTCCAGCTCCATTAGGAAAAAAGGTTAGGTCCAGCCCCCCACTGTTGCTATGCTACAGTTGTCACTGACTGGCTGACTGCAATTTCTACAAAAGGATTAACAAAACATTCTTGTTTCTTTCAATAAGGAAACTGGTCAGACAGATCTAAAAGCAGTCAGTGTAACCTGGCTTGATACATTCATTTGACCTCAGCCCAAGTCCTCCAACAACAACATTGACTTCACTCTCTAAGAGGGACTGTCTGATATGACTCCTCTTCTGAAGGCAGTTCAACAGTAGACAGTAGTAAAACCAGGCTTATACAGAAGCAAAAAGAAATAACAAAGAATTCAGTGAATCTAACACTGCTATTTATGCCTTTTAAACCTGGAGGTGAAAATATTTGTTAAAATACAAGGATCAAATTAATCTCAAACATGACTCCACAAGCTGTACTAAACATGGTCCTGGTCTGATCAATTTAAGTGAGTGCATCTGAACCAAGAACACCTCCCTTTCTTTCAACACTCCGTAGTTACTGTGATTCTGCAAACTGCCTGAATCTAAGTTTATGCAGAAACTGCACTTTAAGCTGTCCAAAGAAAACTCGTTTTTGTTACATAAAATAGTGTTGAAAGCAAAAAAAAATGCTATCAACTCATTTCGTTTAAAAAGAAGCACTGCAACAGAAGAAAAGTCAGGCACTGATGCAAGCCTAAAGCGTCTCAAGTTGGATGAGCTCTTTACAGCTGAGTGTATGAAATCAATAGGAATGAGGCTGCTACATATTCTTCAACCCTGTTTATCCTGGGTTACGGAGGGACAAAAGGAGAGCAGGTGCGGGATAAAACGATGACTTTACTTGACCGTTGAATGCTATCTAGGAGCACCGGGACTTGCCGTGACCCAGATTTCTCTGAATCTTGAGAGTTTAGCCAGACCACCACACGTAGAGGAAGTAGATGGCTTTGCAAATCCCTCTGCCCTAGCCTTCTCCTCCTAAAATGCATCATGTGTCTATTCCTACCTCATTTTATTTTTTTCTGAGTCTGATTACTGTTCAGAACAACTTTTTTTTCCCCAATATTTCTTATCTTCAAAAGGCCTAATTAGCCAGACATATCACCTTTCGTAACACTGCCTGGCCAGATGGACAATTGTGAGAACTTTAAAATGGCCAATACTAATATAAGTTTTCAAGGTATTAGTGTGACGAGTATCTGTCAGTCCAAATCTTTAAGTAGAAATATTGCAAACATTTAAAAAACAAGTCTTTTATTTTCTCTCTCGCATTTTTCTTTCTCTTCATGTGTGTATTTGACTTGATCTTAAAAGGAAGCTTCCTCAGACTACCACAACACCACAACAAAAAGAACAGCCCAGGACCAGCAGAGTGGATATTTTTACTCCTAAAAGAAAGTGTTGTCTTTAAATATCATCTAAGTCAGTTAAAGCTTTTATTGTGTTAAAGATAAAAAGAAGAAAGCCACAACTGAAATTAAAATGGGGGATAATGCATACATTGCTATTTTTATTTCATAATTTACATTTTTATGATTTTAACCATTTTACTTGTACTTTGAATGGAAGGCTAGTAAGATATTTTATGGACCTTATTGCAATAGGAATAAATTAGTGGGGAAAAAAATCATATTATATTTAACTTGTTAAAATGTTGGAAGAGTGAACAAAGGTTTAATTAATCTTTCATTCCGAGTTGGACCTGGGACATTTTGAAATCTAAAGCTGCATATTGCATTTAGAAAACCTGATAAACATTCACATTTCCACACTGAAGCTGCTGGCTGTTATCATCCCCTAATCCTCTGAAATCCCAAGTGCTGGGCTCTGTTGATCCTTCATTAAAATATGACAGGAGTTTTTGTACTAGATTATTGGGATGTAGCAGTGCAAGTGCTGGAGATGAATAATTACGCCTGAATCTTCCTAGCATGTGCAAGACATCATCTCTGTGCCATTAAGCAGAGACATAGACATAGCAAACAGACCGGGACACATTCAGCTTTTCCCTGTGTTTCACTATTACTTTGCACTCAGTCAAACCTTTCATTAAAAACCCAGGTAGAACATCTGCAGTGCCCCAGATGACAGCCTGAGTGAGTGTTGTCAGCTGCAAATATAGTCATCTGGAAAGGGGATTACAGAGTTACTTTGGATTTCATTTCTGCTTTCTGACCATATCTTTTTTTTTCTCTCTCTCTCTTTTTTTTTCTCTTTTTGGTTCTTAACTTCTATTTTCTTCATCTGATTACACAAATTCTGTTGCTCTTTCTCTCAGATAATTTGTCACTCATATGTCAAAAGGAAGAGGCTGCCTAGCCTGGATTGGCAAGGAGAGAGAGGTTACATATACCGGCTACCCTGGGGAAAACTCATCTTCCGTGCAGAAACCTGGACTTTGAATTGAAAACAGTGTCCTCCTGCAAATTTGACTTTTAGACCCAATACATCACAGCAGGAAGTGAAAAATCAGCAGAATACAAGAACCTTTCATTAAAATGCTCTAAAGGAGGCAGACATCAGTAAGATGAAGAGTAAAATAATCACAAGCTGCCAAAATTGCAATGTTCATACTTGCAAACCTATTGGTCCAAACGATAACAACTAAATAAATGAATAGTATTAAAATCAAAATTAAAAAAAAAAAAAAAAAAGAGAGAGAGAGATGAAGCTGAAAGTCTTGGAGGGAGATTTCTGAAAATTAAGTGAATTAGAAGTGAAGAATGTTCCTAGTTTGCAACTGGATAGCAAGTATCTATAAACTGCCCAACCCAGGAGAATCTTTCTCACATACCGACAGAACATTTGTAATGCTCTGAAATGAATGTTCTGAATGCCCGAGAAGAGCAGCTCCTTCAGAAAAAGGACAGACAAGTTCACATGCCACAAGTACCGACTGAACGAGCAAACACAGTTTTCTGCAGACTTCTCAGATCACAAGAAATGTCAGGGCTGAGAAATAAATCCAGACATTTGCACTTCTCCAGAGCATATGTAAACTGTGTCCCCAACCCCCCTTTTCCCAGTGCCAGCAGATCCTGTTTAATCAGCACCCCAGAGCTGCATGGACACGGTACTCACCAGCTGGCTGCTGTACCAATACAGCGAGGACTCCTTCAGCACGCACCAGAACTTCTTCCATTTGTTGCCAATGAAAGCTCCTTTCTCCTTCTTCTTGTAGAGCCATCCTTGGCAATCGGCTTGCCCCAGCTCTTTACACGATATCCTCCGTCGGCTCATTATAAAGAACCCTGTGCCATTTAAAATACAGTGTTCTGCTTATTTAAAAGTACATTGCCAGAGAAGATTTTTCTGCCAATTAAAGACAGCAAACTTAGCTCGCAATCTTGAGAGTCATCTAAGCATATCTTAAAATATACTTAGAAGTCACTCAGTTTTAAAATGCTGTAAATTCATTTGAGAAGGTATTCTGGTGCCTAAAAAAGCTACAGCTGTTACAAAGAGCAATTAATGCAAAGATAACCATGCATAGAGATTATACTACTTTTTGTAAACTAAAAATATATGTTCTGATCTTCTTAAGAGAAGCATGCACACGTTGCCCTTCACACAGCTGCACTGTAAAAACAATAAAGCTATTTAAGTCACAGCTAGAGAAAACTATTATGCCAAGTACATGAAAATCGCTAATGTGGTGTGTATGTGCATGTATCTGTCTCATTCTACTTCGCTGATTTCTAGCTTTGAATCAATTAACATACCACAAGGATTTAGTCCAAAGGAACAGCACGTTGTCATTTTTTTCAGAATTGATGCAAAAAATCAGTAGAGTTAAAAAGCAATCTTTCACCAGCTAAGCAGCTGTATTAAAATCCTCACCCTCTCAAGAACAAGACACACTAAGAAAATAACAAAAGAGGAACCCAGAAGAGAAAAGAAAAAAAACACTCATTACCTTGACTTTTCTTTTTTGTCTTCTGACGCAAGGGAACCTGTAAGAAATGCAGGAAGGAAAGAAAAGAGGAAATTTCAGATTGTGTTGCAACATTTGTGTAGAAAGGGGAGGGGGAAGCTAGAGAAGGATGTGGTGGTGATGTTGGTGGTATATGCAGGATGGAATCGCATAACCCACTCACAGCTGAAAGGACGTTTGTAGCTGAAGCATAAAATGTGTTAATTAAAATTGATGCATATGTAGTTGAACAAGAGCAAATAGTAGGTATACTATAACGCATGTCTATCCACTAGTGCTTCCTGTTTCACACCCACAAGCAGCGTCTATGCTATGCTTTCCTGAATTGTATTCGGTATTTAGAAGATAAAAAATAAAAAATAAAATTTTAATTAAAAATTACACATCAGGCATTTTATTGTCCTTTAGCACATTCTAAACACTACTAAACATATGAAATAAATTGCCTTTTCCACTCATTTTCAAATTAGTACAGTGATT
Organism: Crypturellus tataupa; assembly: GCA_034781795.1. NCBI lineage: Eukaryota > Metazoa > Chordata > Aves > Tinamiformes > Tinamidae > Crypturellus > Crypturellus tataupa. The sequence goes on from JAWLRI010000390.1 coordinate 3,180,805, forward strand.
GTATTCCCTCCAATATGAGTAAAATTTCATAATGTTTGCAGAAAAAAATTAAACAAACAAAAAAACCCCACAAACTTGGCAGATTATCCTAACAGTAATACATAAATATGCCAGAAGATTGCCAAGCAATATATATGAATTTTAATTACTATAAAAATAACATACTTGAATTATATTTATGAATTTGTGTGTACATAGACAATATTTCATCCCATGCATAGAAATGCATAGAAAGTGAAACTAAAACAGAAGACCAGGGGCCAAAAGGAGGGCATTAGATATCTAAAGTCTGGGGTTTAGATGGAATTCTCCGCATACAGGCTGGCTGGTTGGATGATTGAGGACCAAATACTTTACCTCTCCTTGCCTCAGCCTTTCCTCAGCCTTTGTAGCACAGGAGTAGTATATTTTACCTTTTTTTTTTTCTTTTTTCTTTTTTTTTTTTTAGGAAGATTTTGAGACCTCTCAATCATAAATAATGGATAGAGAGGACTTATAATTTAACGTGCTTGGTCACAGCGTTGCTATGCAAAGCTGGTAACTACCTGATCCACTGCAGAACTACATTACGAACATCCCTAATATATTTTCTCTACCTAGGCAGCTAGCTTTTAAGGAAAACAAAAACTTATAATAATTTTGAAGGATTTGGTGGTTCTTTTTGCAGGTGAAGTAAAGGTGAATAAAGCTACACGATATGGAAACAATAATAAAAGAAACCACTATCATCAATATTTACAAAAGCTGGAACATCCTCGATCCAATTGTCTTTGTAGCATGTGTCAGAGTGCAGAACTGTGTATCACAGAGACTTGTGCTTATCTGGTGCTTACTTAAGATGACCTGTACAATGGACTTGTGGGAGGCTTTAGCAGAAGTGAATAATCCCAGACTTCTGCTTAATCATCATGAATTCGGTCTCCCATTCGCTCTTTTTCCTTTTTTTAAATTCTATCACGGCCTGTCTCTCTCAGACTATTCTCCATGACAACAGACAGAGAGAAGCAATGAGAAAACAGATCAGTTATACCGAAGTCTCTGATATTTCCCCATTCTACATGAGCTTCTCTTTTTCTTTGTTCCAGGGAAAGTAATGCCTTACTTAGGACACATGGAAAGCAAATATAGCTTTCATGAATCAGTGGGTCATGCTGTCACTAATCACTTTTGTTTAGAGCTGCCAAGGAAACGCAAACGCAAATAAGAAACACAATTAGGAATCAACTCTCCTTGCGCAGAAACTACATGGTGGGATGAGGCTGCATCCGTGCCATGGTCTGGCAGTGGAGGCACTTCATCATTGCCCACCATAACGAAATTGTACAGTAATAAGAGCAATACTGGGACAGGATGTGGCTCTCTAAACAGGGGAGTTGTTTGCCGCACCAGCATTATTGATGACCTAGATCAAAGTAGTCTAAGTCTGTGGCCTCTCTCTTAAGGAAGAATTTAATTCCATATTGCAGAAATCATCATTAAATACAGGCCCATTTTAAATACAGGCTGAAGAGGAAACCAATTACCCAACAAAGAGGGAGCAGCAGAAAAAAATGTAAATATGCACTTATTATTCAGCAGCAATTACTGTTCTCTGCAGCAGGTTAGCAGGGGCAATGGATCTCCAGCTCTTCACATTTCATTGGGAAAGTTGGGAAAGCAATGGGAGATGGGCAACTCCCCAAATCAGCAATGCATTCAGTTTGCCTGGATAAAATCAGTGACAAATATGTGATAAGGTCACTAATGAGTGAAATGTCATGGATTAAGCTACATTTCTGGTTTTCATCTCTAGGATCTAGAAAGTTGAGTAAAAAATATACCTTTGAGCCTCTCTATTAAGGAAAAAACAAAAGGTTTAATGCTAGAGAGCTCCCCCTCTGAAAATTGTCACATGCGAGTCAGGAATATTTCATTTCGTATATGTGAACACAGAACCATTTCATACATTTGAGCATGGAATTAGTTAAGACATACTTTTAAGTTTCATGCTTCATAGGAGATATTAATGGCAGTGCAGACTAATGAGAAAATATTCACTATGGAATGTAGAAGTAACACCAGTAAAAACAGTGGTACCAATCAGGGGTGTAACAGAAGTTTCCTAAGCTAATATATGGTAACTATTAGGCATAGTCACTGGAGTGACCTGAAACAGAACCAAATGTCATAATTTTACCAAGCCTCTGATGATGGTGATTTTTTTTCTAAATAGCTCTATTTCCTGATGGCAAGTATTTTCTTTTTTTTTTCATTATCACAGCTTCAAATGAAAAGAAAAGTTAGACCTATTTCTAGCTGTTCTTGTTACCAGGGAAAATCTCAGAATAATAATACTCAGAAAGCTTTAAGATAAATGAAAAGCATTAAAGTTACTTCCAAGTTAGGGTCCTAGTTTTTGTGAAATCCAGGCAATGTGGTGTAGTTTTTGTGTTATTTTTTGTTAGGTTTTGACTTACACATCAGTTTACTACGGTCTGGGAAGCTGAGCAGGCTGGGACCCTGCATTCAGACTGCACAGTTGCTGTCCAAAGCCGCTCCGCTCTGCAGATATATCCACAGACCAGTGACAAAAGAAGATACACAGCCTGTCAATCAGTCACTGGTTTGCCAGGCTGGCTCCACAGCTGAAAAGGGACATCACTGGAGAAGAGACATCTTCAGTGTGAAGCTTCTGAACTGCAAACGTGTAGCAGGTTCCCTTCCACACGGTTACCCTGGGGTACTTGTGTTATAACTGGGACCAACCACAGGCAGGCAGAGGCTCTAGAGAAGCTGTCAGGAAACAGTCCAGGACTGCCCTAGGGAATGTTCCCATCAGAAGCAGCAAATGGTCTCCCTGCCTGCTGAGGGGCCTGCAGTCTGTCAAACTCCTCAAGCGAAACAGGTGGGGTAAAAAAATGTATAGGATTGTTTTAGGTGAAATAAATATATTTTATACAAGCAAAAGCAGGAACATTGCACTAATACTGGAGGTCTTCATGAATATATGCTTCGCCCCTCATGAAGCTTGACTCCTGACGCAGTAGTCTGAGAAGGAGCCAAAGGCAACAATAATCACTAGTTCATTTTTTACAGTTTCACAAAAGTAAAACATGTACCTAAGAAAACCGTGTGCTAAGCTTCTGGGTCCTAAGTTATTGCTATGTCATACATTGAAGGGCGAAACTTGGGACTCCTGGAGGCAGGCTCATGCAGTAGATTTCACATGACTCAGAACAGAATGGGGCAGCTGTGACAGTCCCATCACTTGGTACCCATAAGCAAGATGTTGTTGGGATATTGATGCTGTCTTCAGTGACTGCAAGGACACAAACCCAAAGATACATTCCCTTCAGTTTATCCAGTGACTTAGTATTTCATCAGATGTACTTACGGAAGCACTGCCATCAGTTTCCATGAATGGTTTCAAATTCAATAGGAAAGCTGTAAAAGAAGAAAGTTTTGTTTCCTGAAGTTCTGTATTATGTTTTCATAACATTAGAAGAGCAAAATCTGTTCAAATACTTAGACTTGTCAGCTTTATCCTCCCTCTCTCAACCTATCTCCTCAAAAAAAAGATTTTTTCAAAATGATGCCATATTATCTGTTCACAGTTCACCAGTGTACTAGTAATGAGGAGCTACCAAGCTTTCTATGGAATAAACATAATAAAAACTCATGAATACGCTTTGCTTTAGACAATGAAAAGAGAATATATAGGTAAAGTTGGCTTGTTTGCTTTTTATTTTCAACTTTGAAAGAAGTGTAGAGAACTTAGAATTCCCATAAAACAGTGGTAAAACACTGGGCTCAGCTCAGTGGAAATCAAATTCACTAATATGTCTGATTTCCTAAATGAGCCGGGATCTCATACTGAGCTACTTATTCCACAATGAATTGCAGTATTCCACTTTGGTGAACAAAAAACTGCACTCTTCAGCAGCATACTCTAGGTTTGAGAGGTGTTTTTTGTTGTTGTTTTGTTTTTCTTTTTTTTTTCCTCCTCTCAAAGATATGCAAAGTTTTAAGTTATCATTTTGGGTAAAAACATGGACAATTTTATTTGGTGTACACAACAGATAGCCACAAAAGAACACCTACTTGCTTCCAACAATTTCAAACCAAAAATAGAAAAGCAAACAAATGTACATTTTTATGTCTCCAAACTATTTCTATTCAAAAATAGAAAGAAGCATTTTCTAAAAGTGGCTCAAATTGAAGTAATAAAACAATGAGGAGAGATGTTGCAGCAAGTAATTTCAAGGATGTTTAGAATCATAGCCAATATAAACAAGCATAGGAAACACCTTTAGTTATACAGGCAAATAACACAGGAGTCTCAAATGCTGAGCCAGAAAGTCATGGAATACAGATGAAATTATAGTAATTATTGCAACATGTGGCCTTTTCCCTGTCATTTCTTCATTTTCTGTACATCCTGGGCTTGAGGGGGGGCAGTTAGTGGGAGGACTGTAATTACAAGATTTTAATCAGTATGATATGAGGAGTGAGAGGAGTAGAGTCAGTAAACCGGTAAGGAAATGTTTCCACCCGTGGTATTTGTGCCAGCATAGCTGCGATGCACTTCAGCAGAATCTTCTCCATCACTTTACCTCCAACTTTGCTTGGCTTCCAAAACTGCTTAACTGGTCTAAATGAGCCAATTTTCAAATGTGGCAATGACTTTTAAGTCATTCCAGTTAAGACTATTACTCCTTGTGTAAAGAACGGTACAGAAATGATATGTTCACTGCTCAGTTTATTTCTCTTAAGAACCTAACCTGAGTGAGAGCTGTTGCATTGTGAAATAGTGCCGGGGTTTTTATGTCTATTCCGAGGTACTCAGCTATTATGAAGTTAGCATTTCAGAAGGCTACAACCTTCTGTTCTGTGCACTACAGTGAAAGAATCGATTGCTTTCAATTCTTTGCAGGTGCGCTGTGGGACAACCATCTATCCTTTCTGAACAGACATGGGAATTGTGAGAAAGAACTGGAATAGTAAGACCACTCTTGTAGAGCTAGTCTATGTCCATCCTGTTGGCTGGTCTAACATGAAAATGCAGGAGTTGACTCTGGGAACGGTAGTCAGCGACTCAGTTCACACCTCAAGGTGAGCACCCTGAAAGGAAATATTTGCTCTGAATCCTAACTAAAGCAGCTGCAGCAAAAGACTTGGCCCAGCCACCTAAAAGCATAGCTCTCAGATCACTATAGTAAAGATGCATATCCATTTGTGAATTCTTGCTCTGACTCAGGTTGACATTGAATTTGAAGCTGGGTTTCACCTTCCAAAAGGTACACTAGGCACCAGGGCCAGAAAGTGGGCTCCCAGCCCTCTCCCTAAGTATTTCAGTTTGCAGTAAATGGGAAATGGACACGAGGATAAGCCTCCAGACTATGACTTAGGCACCCACATGGGCAGGTGCACCAGGAGCAGAGTCTGCTGCAATGGGTTCATTGAAACTAGAAACATTGAAACTAGAAAATGGAACAAACCAAAGAGAGAAAGAAAACATAGCATGACAAAGGGAATCCTCTCCCACTTGAAATGGCTTTAAAGTATACTGTCCTTTGTATACTGTACAGTATACTGTAATGTATACAAGCAAGAGCAAGTCAATATAGTGTCATATTCCTTCCATTTATGTAAAAAAAGCAAACTTGCAACTCCCACATCCTGTAAAATTTTTTTTAAACTCATGAGGTATTAGATGAAAGTGAAAGGGATGGGTTTAGTTTAGTTTGTAAACCATACCTACACTTCTTGGCTTTCTTGAAACAAAAATTCACAACAGACAGACAACTCATTTAATATCATTTAATTTTCATTGGAACAGACAATTCAATTTTAGACTGAACTGAATACTTCATTTGAAAACTCATTTCAGTAAACTATTTCTAATTCACATTTCCCCCACACACCTTGGTTTAATAACTGAACTATAAATACTATTTTGCATAGCTGTATTTATTAGTACCATCTCACTCCTTTTTCAAGAACAGCAATAAACAAGTAGGTATGTGAATAATAGCTGATGCAACAAATGTGGAAACAGAGCGAGTGACTTATCAGAAACAGTTTGCAATCATTTCCATATTACTACAGCAAGAAAGGTCAAAAACGATGTTAAGTGGGTAACAAAAAGGAAAATAAACCACAAAAGTTCTAGAGAATTTGATTTTTAAAAGCAGTCCTAATCTGGGACTTTACTTTTCTTCTTATACAAGTTAAAAATCTGCAAGGCTTGACAGTCACAGCGGTTGCAAAGCACAGTGAGCCTGTTTATCTGCAATGATTTTGATACAAGCCTGCCAAACATGCTTTCCAAATATTCCCCAGATGACATCCAGAGTGGGCATATGCCTTCCTGCTTCTGAGGAAAATATTTGAGAAATGTAACATGACTCAAATTATTTGTATTGCAGAAGCACCCAAAATGCACAGAGCTCAGTTCCTCTTCAGATGGCATTGACATAGACCAGGCAAAAAAAAAAAAAAAAAAAAAGTTTTACCAAACACTAAGTCAAGGCTGTAAAACAACCTCCTGGAGCTTTTTACATTTCTTCTCTTTCTTTTACATCACCCATCAGCTTTAACTTCTCTATTTGTTCTCTGTTTGTTTGGCTGCCTGGAAATCTGCCCTTCAACAGACAATGAATTGACAGGTGACATGAAATTAGCAATAGCGTTACAAAAATTTCCGTAGAAATCAATGATTACTTAATCACAAATCACACATTATAAGCATTAGGAACAGCATTGCCCCAAATCATAGCAGGGCCTGAAGCACTGTCCTGTGTCAAGGGGAGAGGCTTATATAATCGTCCTAAATCCTCACATTACCACCCACTGAAGTTCTTACAATAATGGAGAGCAAAAAATAATCACATTTGCAAGCTCATAACTGTACTTCTGATTACTAGAGATCAGTCTCACAATGTTACTACTACTAAGATTGATGTGCATAAAATTAATGATCTAGTCACTTAGCTAACTAATTAATTAACTGTGCAAATCAACTATCCTACTTGTGCAAGGAGACTTTTGATCTGCAGATTACACACTGTCTTACCAGGAAGGTCAGATATTAACCTAGAATTGTCCCATAGGGCAATGACAAACTTTGACACAAAGGCAGTTTTTTTTCACATCTACCTAAGACTGTCCCACCCAGATGATGTTACATGTCATTAATCTTGGTCCCTGTGACTTTGTGATTCAAAATGTAGATGAAACTACAGATTCACTATTAATTTTACAGAAAATAAATACATAAAACTGTAATTTTAAGTCATAATCATAAGCGTATACCTCCAGGCTGGGCCACAGTGGATACCTCAGAGAATGTTAAAAAAACAAAACAAACAAACAAAAAAAAAACTCTACAAAACAACACACACACACACATCAAATATGTCTTTGAAAACACACAGAATTCTTTTAGCAGGCCCACCTAGCAGCAAAAAAATATTTTGTCACATTATACAGGAATCTATAACTTTATTTTCAAATGGATTTAAAGCAACTCAATCCTGCAAACAATTTAAAAAGGCGACTTCTGACTCTGCTTGGGCAAAGGCCAGGAATAACTGGAACAAAGTTCACTGCTCCTGTATCCAAGACAGAAAGGGCCTGGAGACATCGTCCCGGCTGCATTACAGCCAAATACTGCTGATCCAGCCGGGAAGCCCAGAGGGGCAGGTTACAGGTGCTGACAGCTACAGGAGCCCAGGTCTGCAGCCTTTCGAGGAGGAAGGCTGGAAAGAAGGAATAAGTTCAATAAAAGAGAGATGCTACACAGCTCTCTCCGGGGTCTCCCAGACCAAAGAAAAGAAATCAAAATGATGTGTTTAGCACAGTGCTTCTCCTCCAAATATGAACTTGCTTCCACACTCCTATGGTGTTGAGGTGACCGCCAGCCCTGTTGTTAGAGGCCCTCAGAAATCCACAGGCAAAGCCCTGGAAGTGGGGAGCATTTGTGGAAAAGGTTCTGTAATATTGAGGCGTCTTAACTGGTTCTTTTGCCATGGCTGAAACTACTGCACAATAAAAGCAGAAGGTGTTAAGAAAAAGGCTGCTGAAGTGGATGAACAGACAAGAAACCCAAGCAGTAAGGAAATGCCTGTTACTGACAGATTTCTGTCAAAGCCAGTGTCTTGATTATGATAGTTAGGTCTATGGAGGAGCATCTCTCTTCTATTTTTGCTGTTTAAAGATTGCATAACGCTTTAGGTACCCCAGGCAAAATAAAAATCGAAACAATAGGCTGTTGTGAAACGTTTTGTACATTTGGAGGACAGAGTTCAGAGGAAAATCCATCTGAAGGACAGGGAGACATTTCCCTCAGAATGAGACTGATTTCCTCAGTGGAGACCAAGACGAGGCCTCCCCAGCTAACAGGGCTCCCTTGGACACCTGGATCCCTCAGGATGCTTCTACAAGAGGCCACGAGACTGAACACTTCTGCTTTCCTGCTCCGTGTGGACACCTGGGGAGGTTGCATGAACACTTCCATGCCTGAGCATCATGATCTCCACCTGGCCTGGCACACCCCAGCCTCCAGCTCTGCCCCGGGTGGTCTGAAGGACAAACTGGCCTTGCAGCTTCCTCCTCCCTGCGCGCCAATATTTAAAAAAAAAACTTTAGACTTTGCTTTCTAGTCACTTGGGTATGAAAAAGAGCTTCAGAGGCTCAAAATTCTCTGGGAAATGGATGCTATTTCCCATGTGCTCAAGCCAGGGCCCCAAGGAGAGGATGAACCTGTAACTACATATTGGTAGAGCCACCTGGTGGTCAGAATTAATTTAAGAAAGTTGACATGTTTACAGCTGTCTACAGAGCTCTATCAACAGAGTTTTTTGCTTGAGCAGTATTCAGCAGTATTATCAGTATCCCTATGGCAAAGGATGCAATAAGAATGTTCGATTTGATTGAGTCATGATATTAGGCGGGTCACAACTGTTAGTGAGATAGGTCAGGCTAATAGGAGCATCCTTTTGGCACAAGATTCACAAACAAAAGCCAACAAAAACTTGGTACTGCTTGTGCTTTATTTTTCTTTCTGTAGTTTAGATATGAATCTTCTCCTCCTTTCTTCCATTCAGGCAATATTCATTGTACTAGCAGCTCTACAAAAGAAGCTAGTATTCGGCCTTGCAGAGGAATGTCAAGAGAACAAATGTAAAGCAAAATCATTATGGTGATAATGAGAAGGAAACAATAAAGGAATATGTAGGAGATTTTCCTCTTCTTCCATCAAAGTCTTTCACTCCATGTTCAAAAAGTTTATGAGAAACAGAAGGCTCAAGAGTTCTTTTTGACTCCTCATTAAGCAATAAGAGCTTTAAAAAAAAAATTATCTTCCTTCTTTCACAGCGCGTGAAGTACATACATCACACTCAAATATTGTCGCAGTAATAGACCATTCTTAGAGGAGGTAAATTAACATCAGGATGGTCTCGGCAGGTTGCACTTGAAGACAGTGAAACTGCCCCTACACTGCAACAGAATTCATTCATTCCTTCAGTCAGCCACAAAGATTGGACACTGTAATCTTTTCTACATGGAATTTCTCCAGCTAAAAAAGGGAATGGAGAAATGAGGACTTCCCAAATCAGAACATTTGCAGAACAATTTAACTGGTACCATTTCACAATTTAATACTCAAGTCCACGTGCCAGAACATCATACAAAGTTTCTCCAAGGTCCATGCGCAAACAAACTGCATGAAAGATTGGGAGCCAAGTCCTGTTCTGAGTACTTATGAATCAGACCAGAAATGAACTGCTGAGAGGAAAAGAGAAAAATATCTAAGATATGATAAGAAAGTGTTCTTAGGAAAAAAAAAAATGGGTTTTCCCTAAGAATCCAATTTAATCAGTAGTTAATTCGCCACCTCTAGACTATTGATTTCAGTGGTAGGTTTCATTTTCTTTTAATCACATCTAATTAAGATAATAAAATTTCACTTAACTTTTAGTATATGAGGTTTACTAGAAGAGATACAGCAAGTATTTGGTACATATGCTGCTTTAAGCAACTTCAGGTTAGCAGTAATGACCTTTTTTCCCCACCACAGCACTCACCAAGAACTATGTTAATAGCATAGTCTTTTTATAATATTAACTTGCAACTTCATAGAGTTGGATTAGACCACAGCAGTCTTGATAGAAAGCACACAGAAAAACAAACATCTCTTCAGTGTCATCCAGGAAGAGTAAATCAGAAAAATTGTCCTTTTTTTTTTTTTTTTCAGCAGTTTCTATCACTGATAGAGGACTGAGTGCAGTTCCTAAAGACAAAATCAATTGGGTTTCAACAAGAGAAAAAGTGGAAGATTATCTGAAGTGCTGAACAGGCTTCAAAAATTTGCTTCTTTTTCAGATATGTCCCTTTTCAAAGCCGCATCCAAATTACCAAATTACCTGTGAAATATCAGTAGGTAGCTTTCCAACTGTTGAGTTAATGGAAGCATGGGAGAAGAAAGGAATTTTTCCTTCTCCTCTCTCTGAAATTTCACTATCATAATTTTTTTTCCACCAGTGCTTGTGGTGAAACTTTTAACTTACAAATATCATTTCTCAATGTCATCTTTGCAAGGGGATTTCAGTTTTTACTGGGAAATAAAAGGCTCACAGTCCGATACTTGGCAAGAAAAAAAAATATAAACCAGAAAGAGACTGAGGACAAGCTCTAAGAATTTTTAGTGCCAAGAATTGGCTTGTGTATTCTTAGACCATTAGGGAAAATGGATTGCTAATAGGGGATACATGGTTACGGTAAGCAGTGCTCATATAAGTAGATTTATCATCAAAATTCCATTTCTGCTCTCTATTATCAGATGGTCATTAACTCCTATTCTCTGTCCAAACCATGACTAGCCTTTTCCATTTTTACTTGCTTGCAATGAGCATGAGAAGAGAGTCTATTACACCTCTTAATCACACAAAAAAGAACAAATAAGAAATATCTATTAGAAGTTCCATAAACTCCTGTTGGTGGGGAAAAGTGGTAATGTCCAAGATGCATAAAGTAACAAGATGATAGACTCTAGAAGTGTAAATTATACTTAAAAATAAATATATTACTGGTTGCAAAACATGACTTCTCTGCAGCAACCCGCACCTCCAAGCTTTAAGAATTTTCTATGATTCTTGCTTCTTAAACCACTCTAGCCTTTGCCAGAACAATGGCACCCCAAAAAAAAATTACAATGATTGCAAGATCTAACTACTATAAACATTTGCTTCTTGAATCTTATTATGCAAATGAACACTTTCCCTTCTTTTCTGTGGGTAGTAAAATCAGAAAATATAGTAATATCTTTCTAAATAAGAAAGTAACATATGGAAACTATTTACAGTAAACAAACTAAAATTGTTCTTTCAGGAGAACAATTCCAGCCTCTCTGAGAAGATCTGGCCATTCTGATATCATCAGCCATACCTCAGAAAACATTTTTTCCCCAGTTAAATTCCACCATATTCCACCATACTCCACACAGTTAACTCAACACTCTTATTACCTCTCTCTCACCCTCTATGTTTTTCTCCTCCAGTCTGAGGTGCTTGTGTGCTTTTATATATAGCTCAGCGTATACCAATACAGAGCACTTAAACTTTACAATGATAACAGATAGACCATAAAAATCAATATTATCAATTATTTAATAGCATGCATCACAGGAATAGCAACTAGAATAATTAATCCAATTTTGATGGTCTTTAAAATATAATAGCACAAATCCATTTTAATTGTTTCTTTAATCTTCCTTTTCAGGTTCTGTTCCATTCTCTCAACAAAACCGATGTGATAGCACTAGTAACTAGTGAGCAGTAAATGCCTTGAGAACAGCTACCCCTAGCACACATAGTACTTCTTGAGGCAGCACAACTGTAATTTATACCAGTTAAAGATTCTAAGGCAAATTAACATAAGGATTTGAAACACCCATAATTTAAATTGTTTCAGGTTAAGTCAGCTTTCTTGATTACACAGCTTTCAACACACACTTTTTCTAAAATGCGAAATGGCATTTTTGTCCTCTCTTTTCCTCAGATAAGCGTCACAAGGCAACCTGTTTCTCTTGGTGTTTATATAGCTTCTCACATCATCTAATCAGCTGTTATGGTTTAGGACATCTGCTTTGCAAGCATTTTTGGAGCATAATAAGGTTATAATAATCATGTCTTTTTAAAGTACAGGGTCATCGAAAGATCTGAGTATAATTTGTCTAAGCACATCAATGACTAAGCGCAACTGAATTGCTACCTCATGATGAGTAATGATGCTTTTCAGGCATACGAACACGACTAGAAACACCTAAATGAAAACAAAACTGCCCCATACCAGCAAATTGTTCTTTCTGGTGGTGAAGTGTTACTATATATTCCCCAAAATCTAAAATTATCATTTTTTGAGTGATCAAGACATACCCTGAAGAAAATATGAAAGTGAAAAAGATAAGCATTACATTGAAGGAGCTTCTACATGTAAAAATTGAAACCTTAAATCCCATCAACCAACAGTAGTAGAAGTTTTATTAGAGTAAGAGGCTAAGAACTTTATTATGCCCACAACAATGATGTTTTTTATCTTCAAGCCATAACTATTTTTGTTTGGCATTTTTCTCTTTCACTCTCTTAGGAAAGACAATATTTTTATACAAGGAAAGCCCCACTCCAAACACTAGAAATCTTTAAACTTGTAAAAATAACAAAATTTAATTAAGAAAATCATAGTTAGAAAAGAACTAAAATTTTTCTTTTCTTACCATGAAAAAAAAAATGAAGGAAACTATTTTATCTAAAAGCACAGATAAATTAGATAAAAATAAAGTTCCACAGTTCTATTTATAACAATATAATTTCCTTTTTTGTTGCATTAATCTTTCACTTTACTGAAACTTGAATGACTCCCACTTTGTGGGTGACAAAAAAATTAAGTGGTGTCAAGTCATAAGAGTGAAGTTCACTGTGTCCTGATTTAATATTTATTCTACTTCAAATTCAAGATAATCTCTATTTTAAAATAATAATAATTTATATTTTAACAATAATTTAAAATAGAACCAAAGACATAAGAAGCTTGTCCCAAGAAACCCTCCCCCTGCATTCTAGATTGACTGTAAAAGTAGCCTTGACCATCAGTTCACGATTGTTTAAATCAGTGGGAAAAAAAAATCCAAACAAGAAAAACTCCTTCCAAGAAAAGGGTTTACTCTTGAAATTTTTTATACCTGCCTCTCCAGAGTTTCAGTCCCAATTCTTAGCAGCAGAGAACCAGCATACCACAAATATAGATAAAGAAATTCTGAGAGGCTGAACTCAAGGTAGCCGAGATTGAAACTCTACAGGGCTTTGTAAGTCAGGTCAGTATGTTAAATAGCTGATAAAATTGTGTGTCAGTCAAGTTTTTAGCATATTCATTAGTGTTGTATGTGCAACTAATATGTTTATACTACGTTACTTCCTTAAAAGTGAAAAGAAAAAAAAATAGGAGAAAGGATAAGGATTTTATCTGAGCAGTCTGTCTTCCTGTTCATATGCAGACAGCAATACATGGCCAATAATGTGTCCAAAGTGTGAGCAAAGTAATTAAATATACTGAGCAGCTGTGTCTAAAGCTGGCATTCACACTAGAGGACAGACAGACAGACGAGCACACAACCACTTTCTGAAAATCAGTCTTACGAAGAATCATAGAATTAGGGCACCTGGAGAAAGATCCAGGGACTCACAATCGATTGATACAAGACTAAGAGAAGTCTTCTGCAACTGCAGCAATCCATGGACTCATGTTCAGTTGCTCTGAGACAAAAATCACACCCGAAGAAAACTCTTTGAGCGCACTAAGTCACTGAAGTATTGCTAATGTAGACATACTTTCCAGTTTTCCATTCCTCACCCCAAATTCTTTATCTTGCTAATAATGGACAATATTTCAGCAATAAATCTGGGAAGTAATGCTTCTTATTTACTGCAAGCATCTTAACACTTTGCTTTCTCAAAAAAATCTGAATATTTGACTTCATTTCTGATCTCCGTAAGATTCTATACAAGAAGCTTGAGTGATCTATACAAATAATTCAAAACTGTGATAGACAGAAAGCTCAGATACATAAATAAGTTATTGTGTGTGAAATGAAACATACTAACTATCCATGCAAGAACCTGGCAAATGCTTGTTAATTCAACTTATTCTAGGCACAGAGAAAGATTTTAATCTGAATTACCTAAGACAGGCATTTGTTGTAGATTAAATATACATAATTAATATGACTCAGTTGGATGATGTTCATACCCAGAAGCTATTCCTGGAAGAATTTCAGAGTTAGACCTGGGTACAAGAAAGAGTAACAGTATCAGTCCTGCTGAAAACTTACAAGAAGAAATGAGAACAAGAACAAAGCAGCCACACAGTGTAACAAAACAGGAAACTATGTGAAATGATTTTATAGCTTTTCCATCGAAAAAAAAAGAAAAAGAAAGAAATATTTTTGAAGTATTAGTGATGTGTATTGTAGGAATACAGGGAAAAAAAGAGCAATCTCCAGTTTAAGACAGCAGATAAAAGGGCAAAATAGACAGAAATAGGAAGAAGTCCAAGGTATCACAAGACTATATTCCCCAGTATCATATGTCAGGTGTCAGCATGCTCAAGAGCAGAAATTGTCAAAGTCTGTGTCAGTGCCATAACCAGTGGCTTAGGAAAAAGGTAAGATAAAGGGAGCCTGCCAAGGCATGAAAAATCTAAGTTAATTCAGTTTATATTTGATGCCACCCAGAAGTGTACATAGGTAGAGAGATTTGAGGAAAGCAGAGTGAGAAAACTATATTTTCAATCAGTTTCTGCACTGACATGAGGAAGTGGAATTGCTTGTTATCAAAGCCAGAGAATAGAAGACCCCAGTAACCTGAAAGTGAGATAATGACAGCTCAGACGAGAGTTTAGTTATGCATGGGGAACAAAGACAGTATCCTGAAGTCTGACTGTGTAAGATTTAGAGATAGCCTGGAAATGAGGCACAGGGAACTGAAGAAGGCACTCAGGTTGTAATTTGTATCATCGATGAGCAAAGAGGATCCAGGAGAATCAGAATGATTTAGGAGATCCATTTCAGCAGAAACTGATCCTGCTGAGTTCAAGGCTGAGCCATGATGTATTAGAGAGACAAGACAGACTCTACTTTTGGTCTGGGTAGGTTAACACTGGGTTACAGGAGTTAATGTGACACAAGATCTTCAGAGGGAAAAGTCAAACTGAAGCTTTTGAATGAGATTGCTCAGCATAGGATGCAAAAGAAAAAAATACCCCTGAAAGGCAATCTGTATGAGTGTCTGAAAAAGTAGGTGGAGAACCATTAGCAGACAGAGTTGCAGATGGTAAGATTTTTAGAAGGAATAGTTAGATCAAAGCTATCTACCAAATCAAAGAGAAGCCAGGAAAAAATGGTAAAGAAGAGATACCAGGTATGGATGATGAAGGAAGATGAGCTCTACTCAGATGAAGGAGCAACTACTGCAGGAGAAGAGAGTAAAGAAGAGACACTAATACATGAGTTAGGCTATTATAAACTTTTTTTTTTTTTTTTAATGTTTTCCCCTTGGAAGCAATCATCAAGCTGGAGATCATGGGACAAACTGAATGCATATGCACATATAAGGATGACTTGGCTAAGCCGGCGGTGGGAGATGCAACTGAAGGAGGACAGACACATTCATTGCAGAGGAACTCCATCTATTCATAGGACTTAGGCCAGAGATGCCCTGTAGCACAAGCAAAAGAAGCAGATGCTGGAGGGCAGCCAGGCTGTACCTTGATGATAGGAAAGAGAAATGAGCAATTAGAGGGTGGAGGAGGGTGCAGAAAGGAAGCATTTTTAGAAGTGCATATCATTAAGATATAAATGTAATTCACACACACACTTTAAGAGTGATGGACAGATGAGCTCTGCCTTTAACTGATGCATTGTTTTTCTGCCCTTTGAGAATTTTTCTGAAATGTGGTTCTGCTTCAGCAGAAAGAGAAAAACTAAGATGCAAAAGGGGGTAATATGTAAAGTTTTAAATGTAGTATTACCTCAGTGCTCACCTCCCTGCTCTGCAATCATGTAACCACGCTCAGCATGATTTCATTAGCAGTAAGCGATGCATCAGGCAAAACTCTCCAGGCCCATAAGTAGTACTAGGTACCTTAGCAGATGTTTGAGTAATCTCTTGAAGATATTTCCATGCATAAAACAATAAAGCTATTCAGCCTGTCATTTTCAGGGATGTAGCCTTCTCAGAAAAGTGCTCTCTGTTACTGTTCCTACCTCAGGATCCAACAACAAAGAATTTAGTAGGACCTCCACACTGCACGTGTGATTTAGCAACAGACAGCATATCCCCTGCAGTTCCCTACCACTGCACCCCTTTGGCAAAATGCACTCAAAACAAACTCATAACCAGCTGCAAGTTCTGCTCTCTGGCCTCCAGACAGCTTGCTAATTTCCTGTTGGGCTGCTTGCACAGGAAGTCCATGCGAAGATAAGCAGCCTGGCATAAATGGCATGGGCTCTGCTGCACGGAGTGAAATTGCTTTCTGTCCACCCAGCTTCTTCCCAGTCCCAGCGTGGCTGCAAATCTGGAGCACAGTTTGCTGATAGCATACATTTCCATGTGCCTTTTCAGCTTTCCCCTCCTATGAAATCAGTATAATATTCGAACAGAAAGCAGGTGTTGAAAGGCAGCATGCAGGTGACCACTCTTTCGTCTTTGAGACATTTTTTGCAGAGCCAGAGGTGAGATAGCAAGCAGGACAGGTAAAAGCTGTGTCAGTATCTAAAAGCAGAAAGTTTTAAGATCCATGAACTGAGGCGCACAGCCTCAGTCGAAGCATGGGACTTCCACGTGGTCAAGTTGCTTGCAGCTGTGCCGCAAGAGTGGGGTACGGTGGAGTCTCTCCTTCCCAGAGAAGAAAAAGCATTACCCACCTCCAGAAAGTGTAAAGATTACCCCACTATGGAAAGCACAGAAAGAACAACATCCCAAGTTTCCAAACATTTTCTTTCACCTTTAGGAAATGCCACAAATGATTAAACACTAGTATAACCGGCAGTTCGAAAATCCTGTTAAACTGAACTGCAGTTCCTAGGCACATAGTAAACTTTCCAAGAACTCCAATTAACAGAACTGATCCCAGTAAAGAAAGACAATATTCTACACTCCAGAAAGAACTTCCTGGGAGCAAGAGGCTAAGAGAATGATTAAACAAGCTGTTAATCTTATTTTTTTGCAGAGGCTTATACCGTTGAAGAAAACTTGGCTCCAAAGAGGTAGTCAGCATTTTGGGTGTTGTATTTCAGGGAAAAAGAGAGATGATTTTAACTCCAGCTGTCCTATTCTTCAGGGCTTATGTGGGTGAGCCCATTCACAAAGTGCTTTCCTGTCTCTTTACTCACATAATTCCACGCCTATGAAAAAAAGCATTAAAATAATTTGTTCCAAGATCCTTTTCACATTAACAACAAATCAATCTACTCAGTGCTGTCTCCACACACATTGAATTCTACCCCGCAAATTGTACCTTAAATACTCTTTATGTGATGCTACCTTTGCACATTTTTCTCTATGAGACTGAAATTGATAAATGAATTGCTTCTCATTTCTTTCTTGCATATTTGTCTTCACAAACATCCAATTCAAGTGAAATAGTCAGGGCTAGACTGCCCTTTGCTGGATCTTAAAGATAATTGACTAGAATTTGTTGAAAGTAAAAAGCAGTTTGCATATGTTTTGTGACCTGTGCTCACTCCACAAACACAAAAATCATTACTTCTAAGTAATATATTTGCATTTTTTAACCAAAAGTTAAAAAAAGGAAGCATAAGATCTCTTACACAGCCATTGTGAACTTCCTCATTGTACCAAGTAAGAGATATTTCTCATCAGCTTAAAAGACTGCAGCTAAAAAGAAAGGCTAAAAGAAAGCAGGTGTCATTGCACAGAAACAAGCATGTCCATCACTTAAGAGGAAAGAAATGAACGCATACCTGCTAGGAATTCTGACAAACAGCCACACTTGTCCTGCCAACTCCCATCTCTCAAAACAGAGGGGAAACTCTTACGAACTTGGTTGTAATGCCGAAATTGCCCAAGAGGAAACTGGTGTGTCTCTTACAAGCCATGACTACGTAAACCACAAGCCAGGCATCAAAGCAAGTGCGAAGAGCTGTGTCTGACACAACTATCAATACTGGAACAAACATAGCTAGAAGTGAGGTGAATAGTTAAAAGTTAGGAATATTCATATATAGCTAGGTTTTGAATTTTTGTTTCACAAATGCAAATTTGTTTAAAAATTATGCTATCGAACATTTCTCAGGTTCCGAATGCACCATTGGAGGTAGAAGAAAGCATATTACAGGTAGAGAGAGTGACCTGCAATGAAGTGCATTATTCCTGGCTCAACAGAGTGTCCCTAATGCAAATCCATTCCCACAATTACCCCTTCAGCCTTGGTCTCCCAGGGACCTTGCTCAGGGACTCACAAAGCACTGAGGGGTGCTGGAGAGGTTTAGGATATGAGAGTTTAGCTACACTGAAGCCAGGAAGCACCCAGGGCAAAAAAAAAGAGGGGAAAAAAAAAAAAAAGAGAGAGAGAGGCAGGGGGAGAGGGAGAGGGCATGAAGCGCTACTTGCTGGGTTTCCCCACATCAAGTACAAGGTGGGTCCTAGGAAATGCAGTCCAAGCAGAGCTAGAGTTGATCTTCAGCTACTCAGAAAAGTAGAAAGGTGTAAAAGTCTCAAATCAAGAAACTTTATTTACAATTTTTACTTTTAGTTCACCTAATGTAATGGTAAGCAAAAATTAAGAGCCCTCTTCCAAACATGACACACATGTTCCCATAGGTCACATTTTTTACTAGGTCTGGGGACAAAGCGAAATAAAAAAATGAGCACCTTGTAGTTTTGGATACATGCCTGGCCTTTATATATTTAACAGTTTCAGTCATAGATATATGGACTTCAAGAACAAATCAAGAACAAACTATAGGAAACACAAACATCAAAATATTTTTCATTAGTCTCTCTATATAATTCTTTACTGATTCGCATATCACACTAGTCTAGAGAAAATAGAGCAAGCATTTCGTTAACTCTTATCCTTCTTCAAAGTGAAGGACACTGCTTAAAATAAGGTAGATCACTGCATGCTTTGAAGGAATTTTTTCCTTTTAGACTCACTGGAATATTACAGACATGTTTCTTCCATGGAGTTGCCTGCTGTCTAGGAACTCTCATACTTATTTCCTCAGATCTCTCTCCACTGGAATAAGTAAATTCTAGGATCCACGAGGAGACAAACGAATTCTAGGGATTTAAATCTTTTACTATTCATGTCACTGAAATTATAGTGCCACCTGTAGGACATCTAGGAGAAATTTAATTTGGGTCTTGATCCCGTGAATGCTGGTTGTTATAATTATAAGGCTTTCTAGCAGTCTTGGCAGAAGCTTAAGTAAAGAGCATAGAAGATGGATGACTCACGTCAGTAAGGAGCAACCTTGTTGGCACTGACTTTATATTGCTTTGAGTGCAACAGTACACCAAGGGCCAGGTATATTGAATATAAAGATAAGACTCTCATGGGATAGGGATGTACTGTATAATAGGACATCCACCTTAGAGTTCGTGCTTGTGTAGCCAGGGTAAAATCATCATATCCTTTACCAAAAAAAGGAGATCGCATTAGATCGGGTCAGTCTGGAGAAGGGTTTCCATTATGGTAACATTAAAAATAATAAAAATGGCTTGTTTACCTTTTAGCACATACAACATGATTGGCTATTTATTTTTTAAGTGTCACACATCAGTGACGGACGTCTGTACTGCGTTCATATGGTACTATGAATCTGCTTTGGGAAGCATTGATATATTCTTCAGAACAACACCATGCCATATTATTACTTTTTAATAAAATGTTATCAAATGTTATTGTACATTATTTTCTGTTAGTCTCTATTTTAAAATTATTCTTTGCTAACTACTTTCCTGAATTTTGAGTTGGAAAAGGTAAAATTTCTCTAGAATCTGCTCTCAATTAAAGATACACAGTAAGACAGTATGTATATGCACCATTGGTGTTATATTTCTATTAATAACATCTCATGTGTACTTTATGGCTCTGCTGCCACAAGTATCAGCTTAAAAGAGGTGTATGGCACGTTCAAAGAAGACAACTGCTTAATATGCTGCTGTGGTCAGAAACAGAATAAAATGTTCAGACAAGTGAGGAAGGGAATGGTGAAGAATATAATGGACTTCATTCATTTATATAAATCAGTCAGCAGCCTTATGTTACATATTAGGTAAAATAACAATCACCATCAAACAACAGAAGTATACTGAAAATATAGTGAAAGGCTAAATACTGAAGAGTATA
Organism: Crypturellus tataupa; assembly: GCA_034781795.1. Taxonomy (NCBI): domain Eukaryota; kingdom Metazoa; phylum Chordata; class Aves; order Tinamiformes; family Tinamidae; genus Crypturellus; species Crypturellus tataupa. Next base: position 3,201,214 of record JAWLRI010000390.1, read on the forward strand.
AAGAACAATCAAGAATTATCAGGGGAAGAAAAACACTAAAGTATAAAAATTTACTAACACTAAACATAACACTAAAATATTAAAAAACCACTAAAATAAACATAACACTAAAATATAAAAATTTAAACTGTGCTTTATAAATTGATGTGATAGGGCATTGACTATAAATATTTAAAAATATGATTGATAAAGGGAATACATAACCCTGTTCTTCAGTCACACACAAAAAATAAATAAAAGAAGGACAGGGGACAAGGAGATAATAATAATTAAAGGTGATGAACAAAATGGACATAAGGAAATTGGGTTTTGCCCAATATTTGAAACTCACTGCTGCTGTAATTTGAAGTCAGGAGAGTGGAAGTTGGTGCAGAATTAAAATTACTACCCTATGAAGCAGAGCAAATGGTGACTGATTGACTGTGTAGCAAGATCAAAAAATAATTTCCAAGACCACTAGGATGAAATATACATGACAAATATATTTCACAATATGCAACCAATTCTTTCCTTATTGCTAGCTTCCACTCATGGCCACAGCAGTCAGAGACCTCCCCTAACTTCTAGTGCTGCACAACACATGTATGAAAATTGAAATTGGATGAGCGATACCAAGTTGGAAAAAAATGATACAGGTACTTGTGCAAATACAGATTTTAAAAACCACTAGACTTCCACCCTGAGGTGGTAGAGTCTGATTTCTGAATATCTGGGGAACCACAGGAGTCCCAAGTCCTTGACATCTTGCCAGGCTGACTACAAGGAGATAGGAGACTTTGAAGAACCAAAAACTTAGGAATTCCCAATTCCTGTTCAGGTGGCAAACTCCCTGTCAGGAAGCAAAGGATTTGGGAAGAAAAACCACCAAAATCCTATACACCTGGAATCTGAAGGCAACTCACCGAGATCACAAGAGTAGGTTTGATGAAACCTGGCAGAAGGAAAACTTCGTTAACCACTTCTCTTCCTCCACCTGTAGCAAGGATCAAGTCCATTGGAGCACTGGGGAAGACACTTCTGTCTGGCAGAAGAGTCTAGATGCTACATTTCAGGGTAACAGTTGTTGCTATGGGGATCGGAAAAAAGTGACCCGGGTCACAATTTTTTTGCAATGGAATCTTGTTAGATACTGTGTTTTTTCTTATTCAAAAAAATAATCTGTGAGTCTCTTTTTCATAACCAGACAGGAAGGTAGGGTATCATTCTGGCTTTCATTTGATTATTCAACAAACTAAGTCATCAAAAAGTATAGGAAAGCCACAGAAAGCAGATTACCTACCACTTATCAACAAATTCTATTGGTTGTGTGACATTTGCCAGTTCGCATAGACCACAAGTGGGATGAGATGAGTCTTTGTCAGCCAGTATGATTCATGTTTGCCATACCCATCTGTTACATGAAAACTAGTTGTTGCTGGCACTTAGCATTTATGACTGAAGACTACCAACTCCCACTACCATGGAGCAGTAAAGCTGTTTCAAGTTCCTCAGTGAGATTTCTTATCTTAATCCACATAATGAAGTAAATTTGTTAACTGAATACTGAAGAATGAAGAAAGAATTTTTACTGAAGAAAACTGAAGAATGAGAGCATTGGTGGGGTTTATACACATTACAATTGTGGGGATTTATACACAATACTTCTTCAATTTTATATTTACCTCCTCCTAGAGTCAAGTCAAACTCATCGCCAAAATCAAGGGAGGGGAAACTGGATGAGTGTTTCTTGACTAAACCCATGTACAGGACTTTGAAAATAAAATCCCTGCGGACCTGACAGGACTGGCTTCCTTTGGTCAGAGAAGGGAATGAGCATCCAGAGCTTCTAGTCCTCACTCATCCCTTGACTTTGAACTGACCACTTCTACAGCTTTACTTCCACACTTGCAAAGGAGGCACACAGTGACTATCTACATTAGATGAATGTTACAAAAATTTGCTAATTAATCCCTCTAAAGTGTTCCCCATATTAAATGTTTCACCTGAGGGCAGTACATTAGCTAACTTTATGAGGTCAATATCAACAGAGAAGGAAAGTGGAACATCTTTCAAATGACCAAACAGTTAGTTATGTGCCCTGAAACCAACTGGCTGCCAAATGAGGTTAAAGATTACATGGGTTTTATTACACTAATCAACATATGTACAGAACCCTAAATCTCCCTGTTTGTTTCAAAATCCTATCTTACGCAACTTTATGCTATTGCTTTCCTTTTATCACACATACAAAGCCTTCAGCAGTTTCAGCTGCATGTATAGATTAACATTACTCTTCCCTGTAGCAGCTGTATACATACAAAATGCGTTGACCTTCAAGACAGTCTGAAAGGATTGCCCATCATATGAGTATTTGCACAGGCAATTTAATCAGTCTGAATCTCATTAACCATATGACAAAAACTGAGTTTTCCAGTTAAATGGAAGCTTGGTGTGATTGTAAGGTCAACAGCGTCCTGGATTGTATTAACACAGGCATAGTCAGGAGATTGAGGGAAGTGCTTATGCCCTTGGTTCGAACCATGTCCAGTTTGGGCCTTTACACTACAGGAAAGATATGGATGTACTGGACTGAGCTCTGCAAAGGGTCAAGATGTTTGGGGCTGGAGTACTCATCCCGTAAAGAGAGGCTGAGGAAACAAGACTGGTGCAGACAGGGGCATAGACAACAACAGGATTTCACTGCAGTCGCAGTATGGCAGGGAATTCAGCAAGAAGTCAGAGCTGGGCTCTTCACAGCAGCACGTGGCAGAAGCTGGAACAAGAGATGATCATGCTGGGTGGAAGGGAAACTTACTCACCCTGAGGCCAGTCAGGCAGTCTTCTCACTAAACCAGCAAAATATTCCTACCTCACTCTTGCATTTCTGCCAAACCACTTGAACTGAAAAGTTTTTCTGTTATAATGCTTTTTCACAGATGCAAAAAGGAACAAGACCTCTATACAAGAAATGATGACCTTTTCCTATTAAAAAATCCCAAGTCTGGGGGAAGATGGTAGGCCTCATTGCCAGATTTTCTTTTCCTTGATAAGTGGTAAAATGGGAAAATTAAACCAATCACACACTCTCCAATTTGCAAACTGAAATTAAAAAGAAAAAATAGTGAACATCTTGAGAATAAAAAATAAATAAAAAGAAAGAATTGAAAAGATTTTAAATTTTGAAAGCTAAAGGAATTGAAATTATTTTAAAATGTTTGAAAACCACTTGGAAAATAAAATATTATTTCCACACAATGCAGCAATGTTATCTTTTCAAGCAACTTTAAGCTTTACTTTAAGTAAAGCTATGACATAAGCTTTCTACAGCTGGTCCATCCAATTATTTTAAAGAACCCAAAAGAGGGATGACCAATCCCGATTATAGGATAAATAAATAAGGCAATGCAGCTCTTGTTTGTGCAACTACTCATGAGTAAACTATAATCACTTTATGTGCAACACACATGAAGTGCATTGAATTGCCCCTGAAAGTCACATGAGCTTCATTTATATTCAAATATTGGTAAGATATTCAGTAATTCAAAATTATATAATCTGAAATTAAAAGTCTAATCACAGTCTTCAAGAATTTTTAGCTTGCAAAAGATCAATTTTAGAATCAGAAGCAAGAAAATGCTGACAGTATGGCTTTTATATTTGTACACCTATTGCTAAAGTTATAGCTTTTTAAATGATACTATCATTAGCTAAATGCACATTAAACAGCATTATTTAGATTAATTGAATTTTCCCAAATCAAATTCAGTCTTATCTTATTTCCTTTTGCGCGCATTTTTAAGATGACGGAAAGTAACTGCTGAACTCTGAAACCCCAAAGTGAAGGGGTTTATATGGAAACACTGATATGTGAGCAGCATCCTCAGCCACACATTTGTCATTTCTCATCAATGTTTTCTGCTGAGGCTGCAAGTGGCAGCATTTTTTTACTTCCTCTTTTTATATTTTACTCACCCACAGCATCTGTCCCTGGAGCACAGCAAGCAATTAATCATGACGAGACAAGCCAAGGATGCTTCCAGTCCAGTCACTCTTTCTAAGCAGCTATATTTTTTATCCTTCTTCCACTCCCCCTGCTTATTTTCATTCTACTTCAATCACTCACAGAAAGATTTGAGAAGGGAATAAGAGTGTTTAGTGATATATCTTAGTAAATATTTGAGTCACTCTGGTTAAAACAGTGGTTAAAATCTCTCTATATATATTTTGAATAAGTTCCTTATGCTAGTATCCAAATAGGGGGTTCAAGAAACGTAAACAAGACTCACTGCTCTTTTTCACCTAGTCACTTTTGTCTAGATTCATGCATGTTATTAAAGGCCTTAAGAACAGTCACTCTAGCTTAGTATTAAATCTGGAGGTATCTAAGCAACTTAAGAAAGACAGTACAGTATTAAGATGAAATGAAATGAAAAGAAAATCTGGCAAACACCAAGAACTTGTGTTATACCTCTAACACTTCTACAATGCTAATGATGCTGTGGCACTGACAAGCACTGAAAACTTCCCACACAAGCACGCTCTGAGGATATCTCCCATTTCTCCTTTGTAAAGGGAGAGCAATTGCTTAACCAGCTTTCAGAGAAAGCCTTCTTAATGTTCCCTGACCATAACAACAATGCTATCTCTACTACTTCTAACTCATTAACCTCAAAGTCTCAACCCATGGCAGAGGTTTTTTATCTTATTATATGAGAAATGACCATTCTTTGGGCAACCTCCTCCCAAAGCTGAAAGATTCAAACTGTTCAAAGCTAAAGGGTCCCATTGCACGCCTCTCCACTGTTCCCCATACATCAAGATGGGATTTGGTGGTGTTCCTGTGCACTATTTCCCATTAAATCAATCACTTTGGTCAGTGCCCTGAACTGGATCACAGCAAAGGTAAATCCAACCAGTCTCTGGTTGTTGCTGCTGGTTACTGCCAAAGCAGAGCACAGGGGTGGAGAATATGCACCGAGGCCTCTGTGGGGCCATCAGGCTCTCCACAGTTTGGGGACAGCCTGAAGGAGGTTTGGGTCAGCTTCTGTGTGGGTTACAACCTCTTTCCTTCAATTTTTCTCCTTGCCTTTTGAATTCCTTCATACTTTTAGTAATCAAACCTACTTTTACTGTAAAGTGTCTATGAAAGAGCAATTTTGCTCAAATTTACTGCCAGCTCTTTTTATAAATATGTTTTTTTTTTCCATAAGTGGCACACACTAGACTTGGTATGAAGAAAGCAGATAGTGATTGCCCTGTATCCGTCTCTGCACAGGGCCCTGCAGGTACCTTTATCATGTTACTTTTCAGCGCTCTTTTTCAAACTAAGGAACCCTAATCTACTGATACTGTGGTTCCCTTTTTCTGTACCTTGTTTCTGACCCGTTTCCCATCTTTTAGCTAGGTGTTCACTCACAAAAGGCTCCTCTAGCTGTTTAGCCGCCTCTGAAAATTGCACAAGTCCACTGTGCTTATGGGAACTTGAGAGAGCAGTGCTATAACTCACTAAGTATGCATCTGTAGAGCAAAACAGGGGGTGCCAAGGGTCTGACATGCACAAGCATTGCAAAGGACAAAGTCTTAGACTAGTCTCGGATTAGCATTGTGCTCCTGGAGCACGTCTGGTTTAAGACTCCTTCAAAAGTTTCTCAGTTCATGCAATCCAAGATCAGTCTGTGGGGCAAAGCAACACAAGGTAGGTGGCTGTAATCATGAAATTGGCTTTCAAAGTATGCTCCTGTCCTGACCAAACACAGTAATCGCACCACATCCTCTGTCAACTTAATTCACTGTTAGAAGGAGCTTGCTCATCAAACCAAAGAATTTTAGGTTGCGAAGGCTCTTTTCTTCCCCCTGCCAAACACAGGTAGGGTTTCTTATGCTGTTTCACATTTTTAAAGTTAATTTTTCTTCTTCTTCTTTTTTCTTTTAAACTACTATACAGTTGTCAAATTTGAGGTCACTAGTGTTCCTGCTGAGCAATGAGTCTTATGTCATTTATCAGGCACCTTTGCACTGCCCAGGCTCACCTGAAAACTCCCTCCTTTTATGGATTACCTTATTAATCATTTCAGGAAGGAGTTGTCTATGGTTTCTACAGTCATAGATCTACACTTGGTTAGCTTAATAAAGATGAGAGAATTGAGCCTTTCCTTGGCATCTCCTCTTGGTGCCCTCAAATCTCTGTTTTGTAACAGCTAACCAATACCTAGAATTATTTTTAACCACTGTGTTTTCTTGCCCCTTTGTAAGTCTTTTGTCCAAGGCAGACTTTATACGTGTAGATCCTCAGAAGGAAAATCCCTAGAGGTCAAGTGGCAATGCTCACTCTCCCAGACATGCCGAGCTGGAGGATTAAGCAGGAATCAGTGACCGGCAGCATCACCCTGATGGTAGGGCTCTGATGGGAGCCAGGGCCACCGCGAGGTGGCAGAGCGCTGTCCTGCTCCCGGGACCAAGGGGACGGCGCAGAGCAGGCTAAGGCAGGCCAGGAAGGGAAGGGCAGGACATGGATGCTCCGCTGGGAAGCAGCACGGTGCCTGCCCCACATATGCAGAGCAGCTGCCCGCCCGCCCTGCTATGCAAAGCTGCTCGTTTAGCAAGTACTCTGTATGCATGCGCACATTAACCATGCGTTGCAGAGCCGTGTATTCGCAGAGGCCTTTCTACCTCTTCCTTCAGGCTGGCTGCCAGAAACAGTCAAATGCAGTTCAACATTTTTTCCTACAGCCTGACCCCACATAACAAATGTAAGTCAGCACATGACCCAATCCCCTCCAGCCATAAAGTGTTTAACTATTAACTGCCCTCTAAACCGTAAAAGATTTATCTCAAGAGCTCCTGTCCTGCTCTAGCCGCTGTGTTACGGCTGGAGTGAGTGCTGTTATAAGGAACGCTACTCTTGGGACAGGACAACTGGCTGAGCCTCCTCCCTGAGCAGGGAGAGGGATGGCAGGGACCTACGTGCAGAGGCATCACTCACACTAGGGAGAGCTCATCCTTCAGTGAAAGGCTCCCTTGAATCTCCAATGCTCCAAGAAAAGAACCAGTCACACGCTCCAGCAGGACATCTAGCTTGTGTATATGAGCAGTTCATCAACTTCCTCTAACCAAAGTGTGCTAAAAAACATTACACCCAAATAGCATTCAGTTGTGTAAAATGTTAGAAATTACAGTTATAAAAGATATTAAAGAAAGCAGTAGTTACAAACAGCTCTAAATTCTCTGAATGGTATTCAGATTCAGCATATACATGTCCTTTCTTTATCTTGCCTATCACATATAGGAAAACTCAAAAGGCACAATACATACAACTAAGAAGCCTTGGGGAAATAAATAGGCAGATATTTGAAAGACATGTCACATACCAGACTGTATCAAAATCTATTGAAGAAATTTTCTTTGTTTTGGTGATTATAATTCATACAGATTCCCCCCTCTACAGTTGCTTACTCAATCTTCTATTCCAGGAGAAGACAGCAGTAAAAGACACTCTAAGCAGGAAAGCATACAACAGAAACATTTCAAACTATAAAGCTTAAATATCTCTTCACACTACTTTCCTGCACCATAAATCAAACTGTTTCCTTCACTCTTCTTCAGCAAGGAGCATTTAGGAGTAGGAGAAAAGAATAGACTTTCTAAGCTAGGAGGATTGAATGGAAATAAGATTTAGACACTGACCAGTACCACAAAGAGGAAGCAGAATCATACTAACAAATCAAAGTGGTCTCTAAAAATCTAACAGAACATTGAACCTCATTCTGTAAAGATGAATGTACAAGCAGATTTTTTTTGACAGTGATAACATGTAGAATAAGTTTGCATAGTTCTTGTTAGGCAAAGTTCTACTGTCAGTAGAACCCAAACAGAGGTTAGTTCTGGGACTAAGTAATAAGTAGTCACCACCATCATGTATTACTGTATGTACTACAAACACAGCAACTGAAGAGTTAAGAAATTGATAGCATGGAATATTTATGTATTGTCAGCAGAACCTGACAACAGAATTAAGTACTGTAAATATACTGATTCTTCTCTAATGAAAGAGTTCCCTAGACCAGGCCTCCATGTTCCAGGCATTTACTTGTAACTTCTTGTATTTCCTTACCAGAGAAGCAAAGGAACAGAGCTGAACCTATGAGTCCAATCTTAGTTTCTCAGCACTCTGACCCAATAAAATTTTGTCAATGCCCCTCTCTCCCCCATCCACCCATTTAAAAGTTTCTAACATTGCTAAAAAACACTGCTAGAAAAGAGAAAAGGTTATTCCCCTCAACTTACACAATACTTTCCCTTCTCTTTCTGTGTATCCTCCAAGCTGGTCAACCAGGATGAATCCTCAAGAGTGCACATGCAGAAGAGCAGTGGTTTTTGCTACATTCTGGCCAGCCATTCCACAGGTCTCCCAGAAGTGAAATCAAGTGCAAACCAGCCTTCGTTCTCTATTGTCCAAGGATGCTCCACATCAGAGGCAAATGCTCTGCTCAGTAATTCTCTTCAGAGAGATAGAAAGAAGAGATAACTCCAAACACACGACACATTACTTCTCACAGAGGCATCTCTTCTTCCTACTCCTCAATCTAAAGAACTGTATTTTACCTGCTATTCTTCCTCCAGCTGCAGGAAAGCCTGGGATGTAGTAAGTGATCAGTTGTTCCAGGCAGTTACTTATTTCCAAGCCTATAGTAGCCAGACTGAAGCCGAGTTAAAGTTGCAAGAATGACAATTTAGCTCAGAGAAAAGCAAAAAGAGCTTGCTCTGGCGTAGACCAAGAGTGGGAAGACTGATATACCAATGCCTGTGTAAGACCTTGTGACAACTAGTTGTTGTCTCAGTGGTTTTACAAGTATCAGTTGTATTTACTCGAGCTGAAGTGTTGCAGTCTGTAATGGAGCTTCAGGTTTCCTGTGACGGCTTCCCGGTTCAGCATTCCTAAAACAGCCAACACCCTCAGTCAGCACCAAGACCTCCTCTTGGGAGATACCAGATAGATACAGAAGATGACTTCATCCCACCCCAAAGACCTGGCAAAGATAAAGAGCCACTTAAATGATGGCAATGTTCCTGGAAGGAGGAAAAAACAAACCCAACCGTGCCCCCTCTCGGCTTCTGCTATAATAATGACTATGTGAAGGGGAGTATTTAAAACACTGATTGCGTGCATACACATAAATGAAATCAAGGCTCACACTCCGAGCCAGGAAGTTCTTTAGACAAAGTCTGCAAGCTCTTGCCTGTAATAATCTTCTTGCCTTCTGATTAGAGTCAAGAAAATGGCTTATCATCTTCCCTCTTCTCTAATCTGCCACTATTTGTAAATGTGTTTTTCCTCCCTCCTATATTTGCAGTTGGTTTTATTTATGCGGACATGCCAGCTATAATTTGTGGCTTCCTGACTTGGGGATCGTTCTGAAATCCTTCCCATGTGGTTGTTCCTCCAGCTAAATATTTACACGCACATATAAAGCATAACTTTTACTTATGTACATGGGCAAGGGCTCAACATATTTCACATAATTTTTCAGAGCCTACATGTGTTTCAGATCATGACAACACATCGAAAATATGTGCCTACAAAACACATTTTAAATGTATTTATACAAAACAGTAAAACAGAATGTGCTTACCCTTGAGATATTTTCTATATATAGAAGTCTATATATTAGATTTCCTGTTTTCATTCTCTGTCTTCAAGATCTTCTCTTTCTATTTGGGTTTCCATTATGGGTCAACTGTACGTTATTATTCACTGGCACAGAATCAGTTCAAACATTCAATTCTGATAAGCCACATGAACATGATAAACGAACCCTGAGAATATCCACCTAAAGAAACATCTGGACTTTCACATTTTCATTAGTTCAGTAACAGTGATGGTGTGGGAGCGAGCAGCATTATTCTGCTCACTCACTCCCACAAACAAACAAAAAGAATAGAATATGCAGCCTTGTCTACCCAGAGTGGTTTTAACAGGATTTATTTATCCCCAAAACCTTTCTTTAACTGGTCACTGTAGACTGTACATGATGCTAAAAAAGACTGATGGCAAAACCAAAGATAATTATGGCAGGTTTTATAAGTCCAGCCCAGCAATAAGCTACGTGCACCCTGAATGCAGGATGTCAGTCACCCAATTATGAACAGGAATGGACATCTACCTAAAGAACTTGTCTAGTTCTTGACTGCTTCACAGTTTTGAAAGTCATTAAGTATTACTTTCCTTGCTGCGACCTTATTTTTCCTACCTCTGAGAGCTGGAACGACACAGGTTGGCTGCAGCAGAAATGGCCTCTGCACTCACAACTTGCAAGCCCCCAGTTAACTGTTGTTCACTCCTGGGACCATCTTCTCCTTCCTACAAAACACAAAGCATGTTCAGGAGCAGATACGGCCACAACCTGAAGACACTCATAACCGCACTCTAGGTAGAAGAGATTTGACAGAATGGCTCTGGGTTTGCCAAAGCTTTCGGACTAATCTTATAAATTTGAGTAGGGCCCCAGGAGTCAACAACACTTCCAAAATGTATTCGCATATTGACAAATACTTACAGAGCCAGGGCATGAATTAAATGGATTCTACAAGCCCTATCCTGCTTTGGATTTATATGTCTTTTTATTTATGAGCATGGCTGGACATCTGTGCATTGTATAAATACCTACATTCATACAGAGAGGACAATAAATCCTCATTTTCCCACTGTAAAAGTTTCTGTCAGGGAGCAAAAGCAAGTCCACAAAACCTAGCCAAGCAGTCAAGCCCTATGAATAATAAAGAGTGAAAACAAGAAAGCAAACAGTTTCTGAAGGACCCCTAAACTAGGCAGTTAGGCATGAGCTGCTTGTCAGACAACTACAGACAAGTTAATTTTTAAGATTCAAAGCCTTTTGCAATTTAAGTGTAATAAAACAAAAGGGAGGATTGTACTGATCAGCAAACCCCGCTAGCGATAGCCATCACCAACCACTCCTCAGCAGCTGAGCTAAGCAAATACTTTTTTTTGTTGTTTTTCTCTTTCAGCAGAGTCATAAAGATAAAAGCCTTACACCTGCCTGTCTGAAGAGATTGCAAAGCCATCTGCCTGTGCAAATCTTCAGCAACACCCAGGGCTGCCTGGACAGCACCTCAGCACCGGTTAGAGAATAACTGGGCAGACTCTCGGGCTCCGCTAACCAGTGCCCAGCACATGCAGTAGCAGGAGGAGGGATCGTTGCCCTTCCACCAGCCGCAGCTCAGAGCCTGGCAGCTATTCCAGCCATTTCTCACAGTGTGCAGGGATCCACAGACACCAGGAGAACGACAATGCCCTGAGCCCAAGCAATCAGACTCTGGGCTGGACTCTCACCCGCTATTTCTTCCTAAAGAAAAGGCTGTGACTCCTGATAGGGTCATTGAAAAGAGCAATGTACTGATGAGGAGCCATTTCTGGCAGCAAAAAGGCGGAAGATGCAAATGATGACAAAATGCACGTCTGGCAGAGGAAAACTTAAATATGTTCTGGCTGCACAAGTCTTCCTGCTGAGTGTCCCTGCCCTCATCCCAGCTTTGACTCCCAGGGCTATTTAAGCATCAAAGAGGCAGACGCTCCTCCCCCGCAAATAAGAGCCACAGGAGCTCGTAAGCCAGAAGTTCTTTGGTTCATCAGCTATTTCTCTCTTCCCCCTCTCTGCCCTTCCCCGCTTTGCCCTCCCCCCTCCAAAAACAAAATTGAAAGGGAATTGATTGAAAGGGAAATTCAAACTGCTGTTTTATCTAAATTTTACCCAAATCTAAAAAATGAATGGGGCAAAAAAAACAACTTTGGTCAAATTCTCTCCTCATAAAACAGAACGCATATCCATGTAGTTTCTTCTGTTTTTGCAAGACTCGATCTCTGATATTACCATTTTAATCCAGCACAACTCACTGTTTCTATTCAATCTCCTAAATGATTCTTGAGAGGATGAATGAATCTTTACTACAAAAAGAATTAAAATGAAGCATTTTTAAAAAAAGATTAAGTGGTGCCTAATAGTCTACAATCTGCCAAGTTAAGCAAACAAGGAGTGTGGGGGGAGCCTACCTTGTAATTACGGCAGTCACAAATCTAGTTTCTACGATCTGGAATAAAGCCAGCATCTAAGCGTAAGGGATCGAAAGGAAAATCTGTTGTAAACTCCTTCAAGTGAAAGTCTCTTTAAAAGGCAAAGAATACCAGTTCTAGAAGTGTCATAAGGTCACACCAGTTTTTACAAAGCACTGCTCCAAATGTCAGTTTGACCTATTTTTAAAGGCAAAGATGGATACAAGCTGTACTTGGAGATTAACTCTTATACTAGAAAAAGAATAGCAATTATTAACAAGGTTTTTTGCACTGAATTTATGGTAGACAGTGGCGAAGAAGAATTAAAATACTATTAAGATTTTCTGTAGGCATTATAATATAAATTACTGTGAAAATTTATTACTGTATATCCTCAAAAAGGTTAAAGAAAAACGCCCAAGAGAACATCTCCCATTCAGACATAAAGTAAAAATACATGAGCTGTATCATTAAGGGTGTCTTTACTCAACCTGGTTATATTCCCTTTCTAGCTAAGGACTTGCTGTGGGCACAGGGAAACGTGTCAGCTGGCAGACTTGAGCCTTGACTGTAGTTTACAGCTCTAAACTCTTTGGGCTGAGTTGTAGCAAAGGCAAAGCAGTGATTCTGAAAAACAGGCAAGGAATTCTCCATCTCTGATAAATCTTATAAGACAGAAAAAATTAACTTGGGGATAGTTCAAAAGTACATAAGTACGTATATACACACTAACACACACAGAGACAGATAAGACTGTATAAAGCTGTAGCAAATCCCAATAAATTTAGGAAGTAGAACTGGAAGGTTTGCTTTGCATCAGTCTTGGCATTTTGTTCATATATTAAACAGACTAGGAGTGTTTTGGCTAGTAGAAGGGATAAATTGAGGAAATATCTGTTGATAAACCATGGCTAAACTATTGCTTCTCCTGATTTTTTCCTGGAGATTAATTAAACCCAGGCAAACCACTATTAAAAGTGCTAGCACTGGAACCAAAACAGAAAGACATGATTCCATTAACATATTTCTATAGTCCCTCAAGTGTTTATCACTTACATTGCCAAGGTATGCTGAGTCAAAGGTGATAAACACGCCTGTATCAATAATAATAGTTTGTTATTGTGCTCTGTTCCCCATTGGCAGAAATACCTGGTTCTGCTTTCCAAGGGAAGCAAAGATACAGAGTGCAACCACGTTCAAGGAAGGGAAAGATCTAGCTTTAACTCTTTAAAGCCCTCCTGAATATTTATATTATAACACAGTACCTTGACCCTGGTCATCCATTCCTATTCACCTTGCACATATGTTAAAGTTACTATAAAGTTGATATAAAATGACCTAGTAATGCTTGATGTGCTTTCCCTACAAAACAACAAAAGGCTAATTCAAAGGCCCTGTGGCAATTTCTCCATTTGCTTTCTGTTATTCCCACCCAGAAAGTTATCAGATTCTCCATGAAGAAGATGGCACAAGAACCTAGTATAAGTCCTAGTATAAAATTCTTAGGTGGTAACTCCTAGCACAAAACTGCTATAGTACCATAAGAATCACAGCATTCAGGCAGCTGTTAGAGAGCAAAGTTGCCACACTTCAGACAGTATATATCAGAGCATCCCCCCCCCGCCCCAGATGCTCTGAGCTGTAGCATGGCTCAAGCACCACAGACACCTCATTTGTAGGTTCTTGAATGCCTTGAGCAACAGACAGTATTAATTTTTAGCAAATCAGATTATTATTCTCAGTACTGTTGCTTTGCTCCCTATGTTATTACCCCCCTCTCAAAACATTATTCCATTAATCACAGGTTGCTATCACAAATAAATTACCCATTTATATTATTTTCATATAGCCTTTTTTTCCACAGTACGAGTCATGTTGAAATTAGTCTAATTGATGTAATTCCATTTATTTGGAATTTATGGTAATTAGTATTCATCACTCACATGGCACTTCACTTGATTTCAAGTGCTTTAGTTGCATATAAACGCTTTATATGAAAATTTTTCCAAGAACGTACCTAAAGCACACCCTCAGCTATTGCTTCCTCAAATAACTACTATCTTCACATGTGAATCCTAAAGAGGATAATGGTAAAAGGCCTGAAGATGCGTGTGTTACTTATGGAAAGAATTAGTAGTCCATAGAGAAGACAAGCAACCGGACAGTGTTTCGTGACAGTATGAGAAAACAGATGGCTGCTCTTTGAGTGGCGGGAAAGACACGGTCTGTCCCACTTCCAGCCACCCTTTTTGCTGTCAAGGACTGTCCTACTCATGTGCAAAGGAAGCCCCACATCTCAAACTGCAGTCAGGAGACTAGTGCCATCTTTCACTTCCTCCTCTTCGGAGCCTTTTACAGTCCTACATGCCCAACTATTCAGGGCACCTTCTGCTGTTCACTGGAGAGTCTGGACTGTGACGACTTGCACTGCGTGGGGAATTTATTTGGCAATGTAATTCCATCACCGTTTCCCCACGCACTCTTTATCCATGGGCCAGAGCCACTAACGGGTTAACAACATGAGTATGGGTACTTTTTTTTCTCAATACATTTTAACCAGGAGCTTGATGTCTACAGGAAAAAAAGTGACACTTCCCTACTAGATATTTCCCTTAGTGCTGAGATCTGCCCACAAATTATTTTTCTTTTTAAAACATCAGGATAAAAATAAGAGTGAAGAAAAAAAAAGTTCTTTTACTCTTGCTTCAAAGGAAGTGATGCAAGAGAGTAGATTTCGTAGATGCTCTTTTTAAAGAGCAAGAAATATGGACTAAGAAAAAAGACTAAGATATGGAGGTATCATCCTGCTCTCACTGGAAGAACAAAAAGTACAAAGCAATCTTAAATATTTTCCTTTCATTTGGAAGAAAAAAAAAAATCCTCAAAAGAAACTTTGCTATTCTACGTTTTTTCCAGTGTTCTGCAGATGTCTTTACAGAAGAAATAACGAGGTAATTGCAGAAGATGCTTTTATTCAAGATAAGTGTAAAACTGCAAAAGGACTTACTTTGGATGTGATTTCTTGTTGCCTTTTTTTTTCCTCTATATGGTACTACTGAGTTTAATTATTTCATACGTTTACTCCATTGCCTAAGGTTCCTTTAAACCTGAAAATGCCACTACAGTTATAGCAATTTGAAGCACATATGGTTGTTTTTACCGAGATGGACCCAAAAGAGCTTGATGAACTTTACCAGGATAGAATCATGTAGGCCCTACTCACATCCCTGTAGACTCATAAGATTTCAAGAGATCATTAAGTCCTTCCCTCCCAGCAGGACCAATTATACTTGGGCTATTTTTGAGACAGTCATCTAACCTGCTTCTAAACACATAAAATAATGGAGATTCTACAACTTCCTCAAGCAGTCTAAGCCAGATAGACCTTTCTACTTAAAACTATTGCTGTATATTAAGGTTGTTATTTCTTGCCTTAAAGAATTTTTTTTTTTTTTTAATAGTGATCTACCATGTTTGTTCTTATGACACCAATTCAGTCATCTCTTCTCAAGACTATGTAAGCTCATTTTATTTAATCTTTCCTCAGAGGCCGGTGTTGTCCAAACAGAAGAGGACTAACGAGGTGTTGTCCTCTCACTAGGGTTATCTGCTGTGCGCTCCATGTTATGCAACGGGCAAGGCCAACTGTGAAATGACGATCACCAAAAGGAACAGAAATTCCTCACTAGTCAACAAGGGATGCTCTTGAACCTGCTAAGAACCAGAGACACTACCTTTTCTTTTACTCTGTTACTTACATCCAGATCCAAGCAGAAGTAGTCGTGACAAGCAGATGAAGACTAAAAATACATAAATAAAGAAAATATTAGCTGCAAGAAGTATTTGTAGAGGGGTGTTTTGCAAGTCTACTTCATTTTCTTCTCCCTATCCCCTCCCCAAAACTCTGTCATGTGTAATTTTTTGTCCACTCTAATAACATGATCATCTCATGATAGCTAGGAATTTTTCTAACATTAAACAATCTCTAATTAGTATTGATGTGGTATCAGTAAATATGTAAAATAAGTATCAATTGTAAAACAAAGATACATTTATCTTAGAGGCCAATTACTTTTTTTTTTTTTTTTTTGGAGTAGTGGTAGTAGTTGAGAGGAGCCAAATCTTTTAGGTTATCACCTCGTCTAGAGAAGGAAGCACATCCATCCTGAAGGAGGCCAGCCCTGGCACAACTCCCATGGTTTCCTGGTGAAGCAGTGCTTGAAACCTTACACGAAGCTTTACAGCAAGCAAATCACCAAAAATCTGTACTACAAAATAATTACGCTTGTAATTACATTATTACAGCTGTAATATATTGCCTTTTCAATTCTCTGTAATTTCAAGTTTCCACAGATCTAGAGTTTTCCTTAATAAAAATAAATAATAATAATAATAAAAGCTTGCACCAAGTGTAACCTCCACAAAGGCTCCTTACCCTTTTCCTTTCTTACCCACCTTCCCATGAATACAGGAAGAGAGATCACCAGCTGTCTGCTGAGAAAAACAACAGCTTAATACTGTGCATCATTCAGATGACTTGGATGATTCAGTTTTTCCACGTGAACTTTAGTAAAGATGCAAACAAGTGGTCCTTTGTGCATTTCTGAATCAAATACGTAATTAATAGTCCTAGTACACATCAACACAAATTCTATTTAAGGGGCAGCTTTTCATCTAACATGCAACAGCATAGCTGCTGCCTTATAACAGTTCCAGTGTTCAAATTAGCAAATTTGATAATAATCCTATATACCTCTGCTGACATACTACAATATAGCTAGCCTTTAAATATATCTATTTTAATTTGTTTTCAGAAGGCCCAGCAAATGAGGCAATGAAAAGAGGATCTAGTGAAGAGCTCATCATTCTGAAAGCCACCTGATGGGATGTTCATTGGTTTTAGAGTGGGAGGACTGGAAAGGAACAGAAAAGCCAGATGTTGCAAGCAGCCTCTTCTCTCAGATAGGGCAGCACGATAAGCAGCAGCTTGTTTGTATCCATCCCAGTAAGTTTCTCATAGCTACATTTTCAGAGTTCAAAATGCTGTTTAGTATCTTGCAGGAGGATAATATCAAAGTCCAAATACTTCCAGACGGGACAGGAGGGGAGGTGGAACTGGGAGCAAATAGACATACATACATTCACATGGTGTATTTCTGTTTTAGTACTGCCCAAAGATAAAACAGTGCCTAGTTTTACTTCTTTAATTTCAATAACCTTTGCTCATTTCTTCAAAAATTCTCCTGAATTCTCTTCATCATTCTCTTTTCACTTTGCATGAGAATTAGAGTCAGATCTGGTACTTAGAAAGAACCTCTTGCCAGACAAGGCCCGTTTGCTTAACCAGAGAAATGCTTATTCATCCTCAAGACCAAGTGCAGGTCTTGCACTATCAAAATGAGCACAAGTGTGACAATGCAGAAAACACACCAGGTGCTTGGCCAGAGAAGGTGAACTAAAGCCAACTATAAGGACCGTGCAATTTATTGCCCAAGTGCTAGTACAGCATCTGCACAAACACAGGCTATCTCTCCTAAGCAAGAGGCTGCTGAAGGCAGCAACAAATCCTATGTATTGGTCATCACTGGAAATCACTCAACAGCCAGCTAAAAACAGCAGAGATGTTGTTTAGTCTGGTGTTTTCCTCAGCAGATGAACTCTTTGGGGTCAGCTTACCATCCAAGCACCACACTTTGGGAGTGTGAGGGAGGCAAGAGCACCAGGAGACCATGCTTCAGCAGCATTTCTTCTTCCGACTTGCATCTTGTGGCCCAGGCATTTATTTTTTTCATAATTGACTTTCACTTCATTGCAAGATGCAGACATGTTATACACTTCCGACCTGAAGAGCTGGTGTCGAACCAGTCAGGCTGCTGCAGTTCTCACCTTGCAGCTCCTGCCCCAAGTCAGCACTGTCAGACTCATCCGCCCTCATCAAGATGTCTCCAATCACACCCAGCTGCGTGAGCAGCAAGTGCTTTGTGAGACCAGAGGGCATTCAAAATCCGCATTTTGAAAACATGTGAAATATTTCACCGGGAAGTACATGCAAGCTCGCATTCACAAGAGTAAACTCCAAGAGACTTCAGTTAAGAGGAGTTAGTTCAAGTTTTCTGAAAATTGAGAATCAGGTGATTTTTTTTCCCATTTCTTGATAGCAAGGCGACTCCTCCTCATTGCAGTTTCCCATCACATACATAGCTCTTTGGTCGATCACTTGATAAATGAATCATGACATTGAAACTTAAGCCACTTCCACGTCCTGACAGAGGCTTTATTGCCCACACGCATACCATATCCATCCCAAGCACAGCAGCAACAAGTCCCAGTGAACAGCAAGTCAAACGCTACTCTTGTGGCCACGTTCACGCATGCAGGAGTACCCCCTGGTGTCTGTCTCCATACCTTGCTTGCAATGTCTCTCAAGCCACCTCTGCCTACCTTCATAAAGACCTTTGTGTATTTTAGCATTAGGTGAATCATGCCTGCTTCGTACCAGGAGCTTGCATTTTGCCAAACTCTCTTCTGTTTTGTAAACAACTCCCTCATATTATCTAAATGTTAATACTCAACTATGGAACATAACATTTTTCCAACTGTTTGCTTCCACAGTAAAACACAGTCTGCAAATCAAAGGAAACAACAACAACAACAACAACACAACAAAATTGCATAACTAATCTTGTTAGTCATTTGCAGTTTTAAATTTTCCAGTCCTCAGTTCATTTGCTATTTAAGTATACTCATAAACTGCTCTGATCTCCAACATAGTGGGACTATAATCACATCAACCAAGTGAATGTTTGCAATACAAGATGATGTGGTGCATGTATATGTATGACCCAGCATGTCATACCAGTCTCTCTTCTCTCCTACTGCTCCTACAAGTAATGAAAAAGCAAGGGAGGAAGGAAGGGAGGGAGGAAATGCCCTATTTGAATTCTCAGGGGAGAAAGAGGAGGAGGAAGGGAAGGGGTGGAAGTCAGTGCAAATGTTGTTACTAGAAATCCCATTCACTTCCAAGGAAAATCCCCACAGCTCTTTCAGAAGAGAAAAAAAGAAAAAAAAAAAAAACCCGGTGTGTGTTGGCAGGAGGCAGCACCATGAGGTTCATCAGGACCTGCAGTTGCAAGGGTTAATGCTACTTTTCAGTAACACGCTAGAAAAGCATTCCAGGATGGGAAATAACTGGGTGAACTCAATCCTAAAGAATTGTGTTTCCTGTCTTTGAGTTTATTATTTCTAAAAACTAGCTTAAAGACTACTCGTCTCCTTCGCAATTGAAAACTTATCAAATTTATATTTTTACAACTGAACGAGAGATCTTTTACCAAACTTCTCATCAAGTTTTCTCAGCAAATTTGACTGAAGTTTCAAATGCTAAAGAAAATAAATTCAGAGATAAGAAGTACAAACTGAAAGAGCATATGCAAAAAAAGTATTCCCTGAGACAAGTTTCAGGGTCTTTCATTTAATCACACACATAAACTCTCCGGACATCTTCGGAGCTCCCAGTTTTTCCCATCAGCAAGTCCAGTACACCAGCAATTACTAGGTGGCAGAGGGGGAGAAATTGCTGTTTTGATGAAGTCTCCAGCTTGCCTCTTCTGCTTTCAGTACTGCCAAGTAAATGAGTAGACAGCAGAAGAGAAACAGGCTATAAATGGAGGAGATGACTATGAGACGACTCATCTCCCCAAGAGGAGCTGAAAATCCAGACTTAGAAAACACAGAGCCAGGAGAAAAAGCAGTTTATTCCTCTAAAGTGATAAGAGATTCATGTTTGGAGCTAAATGGCCAGCTACAGCTCAGGGTGTTCTAAACAGCTTCAAAGAAGAACCTAAGCTGACAGTTTACTAAATAGAGAGGAACTTTTAGATGAATTAAGAGCTTTAAAAACATGCCTTGCAGGCAGCACTAGCTTTACTGAAAAGTTCTGTCCCAAGTTATCTCAGACAATAAAATAGATAATGCTTTAAAATTTGTAAGTTTACAACTATGTTTGTTTATACAGTAAATTCCTGGACAGTAGTCCCTTGGCCTTAATGCAGGGAGAAGAGCAGAAAGGAAGAGGAAAGTAAGGAAAGGGAAATAATGTTTTGGAGTTTTTTGTTTGTTTTTAATCCTCATAATCTGTTACTTCAGCTATCAGAAGCAAATGGTGAGGAGCCCATTCTTCACCAGAACCTTCAGTGTTCAGTGGGACAAGCAGAGGGCTCATAGTCTGTCTGAGCTACAAATGTGCTATGGTTGCAAAAAATCTTTTGAAACCAAATTAAACTGTCTTAAGATGCAACTACTAAGATTTAGTTGATCATTTCACCAGGGTGAAAATCCTTATACAAGTTATTTTTAAGCTTTATTTCTGCTCTTGTTTACAGATAAACCTTTAAGGCTTACTTGTGTCTTTCAGTATTTTCTTTTTACTAGAAATACATGCAGGCTTCTTTAGAAATATTTGCACTAGAAACAGCCAGTGGAAGCAAAGGAGGAGGAAAACATGTTAACAAATACCACTGAAAAGCATGTAGTTACTTAGAAAAGCTGTTGAATATTCCTCTCAGTTTGCAGCGTAGCATTTTCTGCGGTTCTGAGTAAACATTTTCCAAACAAAAAAGCCTCACGGCTTTTGTCATGAGGCCCTGCAACTTATTACCTGCAAGAGCACTTCCAGAGCACATCTAAATGCCTGGCAGCGAGCACCGGCCCCAAATGCAGCCCAACAGCACCACGTCCATCGGCATCTCTTCACGTCTGCTCCGCACTTCTGTTCAGGTAATTTTTGTTCCCACACACTAGCCTTGAAGGAAGGCAACGCTTACACAACAGACACAAATGGCAAGCTGTATTTAGTTGTCACCTGATTCAAACTGTTGCCATGGATGAGGAGCTTCTATCCTCATCAGGAACTGGCCATAGGGATTTTCCCTGTAAATCAGCAAGTACCATTTTTATGGTTAATTCTTCTATCTCTATGGCGCATGAGCAAACCACATAAGCACCTAAAAATAGATATCTTCTCCCTCTCCCCAAAGAATACATTAGTTTGATTCCATAACCACTTAAGGAGGAAAAAGTCAGTGGCTTACATTATTTCGAACAACAATTGCGATGGCCACACAGGGAGGTTTAAAGAGAAATGTTTATATCTATTCTATGTCATGCTAAAACAAACACATTTCTCCCACTGGCAGGAACTGGAGGACACCCAGAGGTCTGTTTTTGGCTTCCACTCCAACATAATCCTCTTTTTTCTTCCTTCTAGCAAAGTATGTGTGACAGACGAATTCTGCCTGTTTCATATTTAGCATATGAAAAAAATCATGATTCTATTCAAATGATATTGACCCAGCAATATTATTACTAAATTCAAATTTCCACTTCTGGACCAAGTCCAGAGTAAACTGAACTCACTCATCTTTTGGACCACTGTGCAAGGGAGGCCCTGTGGGAAATTACACAAGATAGCCAAAAGTTACTGAAAGAAGTTAAAACCCTTGGTTAGGCACTTGCCAAAGAATTGAGTTCACTGTGCGGGTAACAATGTAAAGAGTTTGCTATTTTAAACCAATACAGCAGCAGGGTAGGCAGTGGATTTGGGTGAAATTATACATTAACAGTGGCTCTTGACTGCTTTTGTCATGCATCTTACAGCTCAACTGGCCAGCGCAGTGCTATTTGTAACTACTCTGAATGACTGCCCTTGTTTCATACTTCAACAGCACACAAATGGAGAAGCCAAACAAAAGGGCATGGAGCCCTTGTGTGGGTTTTTATTTCCCTGTAAAGCTACTGCTATGTTGCTGGAACAATGTTTGACAGAACCCAGATCCCCACACAGAGATTAGCCCTGCTCTTCCCCTTTCATTCTCCAAATTGAATTTTTTGAGTGCTTTTTCCATGTTGCAGTCTGCGGCTTTCACAAGAGCTTTTATCCATTATACAAACCTTAAGGCCCACAAGTTGAGAACAGCATTCTAGGTGATGACCCAGATCTTCAAGTGGGAACTTTATTAGGGCAGCAAGTACAAATTCAGACCAAAGAAAAAACTTGTACAGTTTTAGGTTACAGCAGGACAAAGTCAGTTTACCCCCAAAGACCCAGCAGTTCTTTTCAAAAGGGCAAAAGCATTTCTAAAAAGAAGTCAAACTAGCAGTTACAGTAGAAGCCAAAGTAGAGGAAAAGCATTGCTGCATTTAGACAGGTAACCGCACAGGGTAAAGCCAGCACCCACTCCCTTGACAGATACCAATCCTGCAGGCAAATATGGTTCTACACACTCCAGGACACAGGAGCCTTTCTGTCCACTTCGTGGGAGAAAAACTCAGAAAAGTGATTTATGAACACAGAAAAGCTCCAGAGGAAGAAAAGTCCACGGAGAAAAAAAAAAAAAAAAAAAAAAAAAAAAAAAAAAAAAAAAAGGCTATTTTTCCATCACAGGCCACATTAAAGACTGGTAAGTGGGGTTAATTTGGTCTAACCAGGATGCAGGATGTGACTGTGTGGATAGAGTGGTTTGTAAAGAATAGCTGTTCACTACATGATAAAATAGTTCCTAAGAGCTGGTCAAAAAAAAAAAAAAAAAAAAAAAAAAAAAATGGAAACGAAAATACACCACCCTCTCCAACTATGAAGCCAGGCAACCTCACTACCCTCTTACTGATTTCCTCCCCTCTGCCCACTTCCAGTGAGTACCCAGTTTACGTAGAACATAGTTTTTAGAGATAGCTCTGCCTGTTGGGGGGAGAGTTAAGAGTTTATTTATAAGTATAAAATTAATCTAAACCCCACAATCTCCACCTCCCTCTGTTGATCATCCTGCATTTAAATGCAGGCCAGTCTCATTGTCCAAGACTTTAGGATGACTTTTTATCCTTACTCTTGCACATTATTATCTAGAATAATATTTTCTTGTCACTGTTATATAAAAGAACATCCAAGCTCCTACCTTGCAAGTACTCTGTGGGCAAAAATAAATACCTGCTCAGTGTTTTTGGTGTGCACATTCCTGAAATACACCCATAAGCAAAAGTGGCAATTGTGTGGGGTTTGAGTAAACTTTTCTCATGCTACACAAGTATTGCACTGTACGATGCCAGGATATTGGGATACATATGTAGCAATTAAAATGAACAACAACAACAAAAAAGTTTAATGCTTCTCCATACATTAGAATTTCTAGCAGAAGCAGTTATAATAAAATGCAACCCACACTCGGCAGTAATATGACATTCACTGCTACTAGTCTTTCCTGCATTTTAAAGCTCAGGTCCAAACCAAGCACAGCCCTTTTCCAGACCAGTAGTGGTACATGTGCCATGTTGCTACTTACTGAGCATTAGCCAGCAGTGAACACTGCGCACAGTGAAAGATTGGGTTCTTTATTGTTTGCTAGGGAAAGGAGGTCAAGCAGGGAAGCAAAGAGTTTCAGTATAATACTTTTCTTAAAGCAAGGTAACATCTGCTCTTAAAGATCTGCTTTCTGCTAGTCCTTTCCATCTTCCTACACCGGAACGTTTAATTTTGCTCTCACCTGGTGTTCATGCAATGAGGGGCATCAATGTTGCTTTGAGAAAATGGAGCAGTTAAGTGACCCACATATCTGCAGAAGCTTATTCAACCAATTGCATTGTCATCCCCCACCTACTGCTGCAGCTCTCCTGAAAACACCGCTCTGGTACTATGGCCATTCTGCAACGGAGAAAAAGGAACCAGGGCTACATGCTTCCTTCCTTTGCAAGGAGATCATTTGCACATTATTTGGGAATACATCAGTGAAACACCCTGGCTCAGCCATCACCTCCAGAGCAATACACAAACACTTCACATAGTGAGGGGCTTAACGGGATGGAGGACAGCAGCTCTAGCATCACCATTGCACTGGCATTGCACTTGAGTACAGGAGCTGCAGATGGCTGAGTTGTTGCAGACTCTCCCAAGTTCCTCAAACTGCCTCCCCTCCCCACACGAAGAGTGGGGATTGCCACTACTCCTTGAACTTGACTCAATTTACAAGATTTTGTCTTATGTAGATATTTACCCTTCTTTTGTTTGCTTCCTCTCATGAAAAAGACAAAGTCATAACCACATAGTCAAGCAATAGCCCATAGAAATTTACATTAGGGGAGACTTTTCCAGGCAGTATTTTAGCAGCTGTCTCCTACATCCGGTCTTTTTCTTTAAAGAAGCAGACATTTGGAAGAAAGTCAACTTACACAAGTCAGAGAGCTGTAGAGGCAAAGGAAAAGGGTTATAGTGTTTAAATCACCTTAAGTTACAGTTGTTATTGCTCTTTTAAGCTTGCTTGACACTTTTACTTTATTTTTTTTTTAAATCAATGTCACAAGCACAGTAAGTAAAATGCTCTAAGTTTCTAGATATTCTAGATTACAGTAGGCTGTGTTCCCAGTCTGCAGTATTTATCTCATGTTTCAAAAAAACAAAGAAAGCAAAGGAAAGCAAGCAAGCAAAGGAGAGCAGGATAGGTTCCAGTATCAGTGTGATCTGCAACTGATACTGCAACACAGAATAGCCTGTCATTACTGAGAACAGATATTGGAAATTTTCCATCTGATAAACCAAGAGGAAAAAAAAAAAATCCTGAGGTCAATAGAATTTCAGCTTCCCAAAGAATGATTCCTGCATATCATATATTATGTAAGAAGACCTGTAGCTCACAGTGAGCAACAGTTGGAGACAAAAATATTAAGGAGTTCAAGATATCTTAACAAGAGCTCACTAAACTTTACAGTATATTAAGAACATGACTTTTGTGGCCACAACTACTCCTTTCTCATAGTCGCAGTGGTTTCAAGTTATCTGTTAAATTAAGGCAAGCTTCTATTAGTATTACATCAAGCTTCTAGGGAATCTGTCATAATCAACCCTGAGTTTTCAGGGTCTTAAAAATGTACCTGGGTGCAACCCAAACGAACGAGATTTATGGTTTCAGCCCCTTTCTCTGAGGCAGGACCAAACCTCTGCAAACCTATAGCTGTCTTTGGCCACGTCCCTGCAACAAACTGCCATGCTTGTGAGTGCAGAGAGTTTGTACAAGATAACCCTATTATAGAGTGCTTTGATCAAAAAGGTCAAAACCAGCTCCCACTTACATCACTGGCCAAGTCACCATCAAATGTGATTAATACTGAACTGAACTTAATGTCCCACCTTTACAGGGCTGCAACACAGTTTTATAAACCTGCTGTAGCATCGAATGTTCACGGCTCCACAGCCCATACCAGGGTATTTTTTTAATACTAGTACTATCACACAGAATTTCTGCCCTAATCACAGTGTCACTGTCCCAACATTCCGTTTCTTCACCATTTACTGAATGAAGACCTTTCTCAACTTCCTCAACAAAACCAAAGGAGTAAAGGCTGATGGCAATACATCATCTATGAAAATATTTAGTCTTGAAATCAATGGGGAGTACAAAATATCTTTTTCTTTTCGTTTGACTAATTTGTGCCCAGTAATGTGGACAGGAAGGACAGATACAGGACTGTATCTGTGTGAGAGTAAAAAATATATACAACTGTATTTAACATTTAAATTACTTTAAACACAACAGTTTGCATACCAACAATCTTATATACATTTTTAAACAATACCTCTTTAATATCTTTTTTTTTTTTTTTTAAACAAGTTTTATTTTCCTCCCAAAATACCCAACGCTACTTTAAAATTCTGGTGGGGTGGAAACTTCAGCTATATAGAAAATAGCAAGATGTCTTACAATTGTAATGTATCATAGCACATACTTTTTGTAAAAATAGCATATCATTCAAAAATTGAACCACCGTAAAAGTTCTCACAAGTCCAACAGGACTGTCTTTATAAGATAACTTTGGTTAACAGCAAATCATTCTTAAACAATTAAGGAAAAAAATATATTCTATTACCACCTCTCCAGATGCATCTCCTTGGCCTGTTGTAGCAATCCATGTATCTTTATGGATGAGCACTGCAGTGCTGTTCAGTGCACTTTATTTGTATTGTGATTTCAATAAAATGAGAAACTTAATACAACCTGATTTGTAATCCAAGTCTTCTCTGGATATCAGAAAAGAAAAATACTACTACTTCTTCCTTACAAGGCTGAATTCTCATGCAGTACTTGCTGTATAAAACCAATGCTTCCCTCCTTGCCTTTCCTGGTCAGGAGAGACTCACAACTTCTGCTGTGCTTTACATATTCTGATACCCAGCCAACTGCACAGCCTCTGAGCAGACAGACAAATGAAGTGCCACTGGACTTGACTGTAATGCAGTGATTTCTTCTGAATACTTAGGCAGATTTCAGGTCAGATGGGGCCTCTACATCACTGGGATTTGACTCATTCCCAGGGGAACAATTGCCTCCCACTTTTGGGCAGGAAGAACCTAATCTTTATCTGTTCTTCTCTCCCAGCACTATAAAACCCTCTCTGATCCATCAAAAATCACAAAGAAAATGGAAAGATGTAAAATTCTCCAGGAAAAGAATATCACATTAGTCACTAGGCATTGGTTAAGCTGAAAAGCAGATAAGTCTGACTGATGAACAAAGGCACTTGTAACAAGTCTGTGAACAATAGTCAGTGAGTCAACAACTTAAGTCTTGTGATCCAGCTGACCAACAGCGAGGGCTCTGCAGAGGAAGATTTTGTGGATGATGTAACAGAAGTTTTTTTAGAGCCTTCCTCTTGAAAAGGAATTGTTGCACTGTTGTGGAGGTCTGTATTCATAAAACATCTGCTGCCTCGAATATAATCTGTTCCTCTCACCAAATGCTTTTCAGACATTGGCCTCGGAAAGGGATGCTGTGATAAGGGGCTTTCTTCAATGATTGGGGGTATTCTTTCATTACTGAAGTACCTACACAGAACATCTTCACCTGTAGGAACAAGAAGAAAAAAAAAAAAAGAATTACTGTTGGCTTCAAGGAAATCCACTGTTCCATTAATATTTTTAATGTTCTTATACTGCCCTTCAGCATTTCTAACAGTACTTCTCGGACTCTAGCTACCTTTTGTAACATGGGACACAGGCAGCTGTCAATAAACTGGCAGTTTTTTTCTTAATAAATAAGAACAAAACACATTCATACAGAAAATAGCATCTGACAGCTGAATTTCAAATTCATACACACCAAAACTGCTAGTGCAGATGACTTGCATACAAGTCATTATCATGAGTCACAACTAATAGGCCTCCTTCTTGCATGCTTCATTCAAGCTGCTGATAGACAAGAGATTGTCTGCACATGACTCATGATTACTTTAAAAGCTACAATATTACTTGGGATGACAGATATCAATTTTGCAAATAAAGATGTGAGTACTTTCCTGTTTTATGATCACTGATTTGCTATGCTTGCTTTGCTTCCTTTTCTTTTTTTTTTTTCTTTTTCTTTCTTTTTTTAGACACCTGCTTGTGGCTGCTGCTAGGGACATACCACCAGGCTATACAGAATTTTGCCCTGAATCAATCCAGCTCACATGCAAACTTAATGCCCCCCAAAAAAAAAAAAAAAAAAAAAAAAAAAAAAAAAAAAAACAAACACAAAAAAAAACATACACACACAGCTCAGCATTTTACTTCTGAAAACCAACATGCTTCTGCAACAACCTCCACGATAGACCAAGCAAAGACAGATAAATATTTAAACTCAGAAGAGGAAAGGGGTAAAGAATGCACAAGAGCAAAATGGTAAAAGGTGTTACATGAAGAGGCAAGTGCAGACCTGCCCTAGGCACACTAGTCTACTTTTAATGCTTGCATGGATTTTAAAATAGATTTAAAAAAAGTTCAATCCTAGCACGGTTACAACAAAAACATGATCCTTGATTAGTTCGACAACCTGAAAACACTAATCCAATCCTTCATTCTTAATTTAAACACTTCTATTTAGTTGAATCCAATAGATTTGGGAAGGGAAGGATAGAGAAAGAGGGGTGAGGTCTAAATCTTGCCTTTTTTCCCTGGTACTCGGGGCCTTGAGAAAGGTTCTGCAGCTGCTATCCAGCTCCCATCAGCAGGCATTGACAGAGGACGAGGTTTTCCTAAAGATAACATGGAGAAGGTTATGAGAAAGTTGTACTAAGTTTAGGAAGCCATCATTTAAATATTTAAATACTATACATAATAAACAAGGAGAGAGATATAGCAATAAGGAGTTAAACTTACAGAGAAAAACAAAACAAAACCTCAAAACCACACAAAACAAAGACCCCAAACTATTTTAAGATACTTTGACTGGTAAAATAGTCAAAGATGTCAAAGTTGAGTCAAAGTTGAGATTGAACGGGCAGGCTCTTGCTCATCTCTAACTCTACTGAACATAATGACCATAAGTTATAACACGGACTTCATAGAAAAGCACACACAGAAATGAAACAACTGTGGCATCAGAGCTCAGCTGAATGACATTCATTAAAGAAATAATGTTTACATGACGTTATTTCAGATGCACAATTTCATTCACACTTACACTTCCTACATGAGTATTCCGAATGTTCAACTAGTGTAGCAAGCAGTTTTCTCATGCCAAATATTCTAACCTGAATGACCTATTTTAGAGTTAGAATAGCAATAATGGAAGAGAAATGAACTCACCATAGGACTGTGTTTTTTCCCTCATCCTGGTTGGTAGTATATTTGCTTCTACAGGATATCCAGGCAACTGATCAGAATCAGCAATAGTAAACCTTCGCCTTCGACTTTCCTGATCCAGAAAAGAATTTGGAGATTCGGCACCCTTGGACCCACATAGTGGCTGACTGGGTTTGCTGCCTCCTCCATAAACAAAACTCCCCTTTTCATCTCTGCAATGAAATTTGACTTCAGTTAGTAAGGGTTTTCACACTAAAGATACGTACGTGCTTGAAACAGATTTCTAAGCTCAGTCATGCTCTTCACCAGCTGCCATTGTTCTGCAAACAAACTGAACAAAAGCTGAAGACAAAGCATGTCAGGTGATGGAAGACTTCATTAAACATGTTTATGAAGGACGATACGGAGCTACCCCCCTACACATTCCTTAAATAATCCAGTAATGTAATGGCAATGTAGTGGAGAAGTTTAGAGGTATATGCACCAATCTTAAAAATGCTGTTGTGGAATGAGAAGTATTTCAGTCCTAAGCATGTCAAAACTGTAATGGTTAGATACACAGTTCTAGCAGGAGTGCGTAGAAGGATTTAACCATTTGTGTGTCACGGGCACATCTATCATCTCCATCTTACGGTCTGCGCTTTTCAGTCCTTATAATATAAGACCAACAGTTTTATCATCATCTCTTCTCCATCCAGTACTGAAACCCCTTGAAAGTGTATATACACATTTTTGAGTTATTTCTGCTCTAGGAAGGGAGTTCATGCAAACACTCATTCTCAGTGGTCAGGAACAGCTCTTTTCAGAACCAGCCCTTTTTACTACAATTTTTTTCTCACTCTCCACTAAGACTATTATTCCAAATCAATGAATGGGATGAAGCTACTTATGGAGACTTGAGACTGAAAATTCACAGTAATGCTACACCATGACCATATGTTAGAGGAGAGCTCTACTACACCACCATGTGGAGACTGTGTCTTGGGATGGGAGGACACCCATTGCCTCCTTAATGCCAGCAGTAAGACGGATGCTAAGTCTCTACACATAAATGTATTTTAACTAAGAGACCTGATTTTTTTTTTTTTTATTAAGAACTGAGCATCCAAAGCATTTTTCATGCATAAATATAAAAAAACAGAGAGCAATCAAGGTAGCCCCAAATTTGGTGAAGCTACCCTACCCTGGAGAACCATCAGACTTCCCTGAAGTATCTCTGGTGTAATATGAGGCTTTAGATCCACAGAAGGTGACCACTCTTCCCATTCAAGTCTTTTAGCAAAAGGCGAGTCAAGTTTTTGTCCTGAGCTACATATTTGATGCACTAGGGCAGTTCAGGAAGCACCCCTGCCCGAAAAGCCTTTTGGCCTTTGGTCTCCTCAGGTCAGCTGGCAAGTCTCTAGCATCAATGAGCAAGGACTTGAGAGCAATCACACGCTAGCCATACCATAGCTTCTCCCTGTCGTACACAGGTCTGCTTTTTTGTAGTTGACATTGTTGGAAAAAAATAAAACTGAGTGAATTGATTCTTCCTTCCCTTTAGTGGGAACCTTCCTGTGTTTTATAATTTACATGCATAATAATTCAGTGTAAATTCTTTTCTACACTATTACAACAGTTACTAAACTTGGTAAAAATAAAGCACTGGGAAAAAAATAAAAAACATAAAAGAGACTTATGCTCTGCACAGTTGGATTTAAAAATAAAAGCAAAAC
This sequence comes from Crypturellus tataupa, assembly GCA_034781795.1. Taxonomy (NCBI): domain Eukaryota; kingdom Metazoa; phylum Chordata; class Aves; order Tinamiformes; family Tinamidae; genus Crypturellus; species Crypturellus tataupa. The sequence continues at coordinate 3,231,572 of JAWLRI010000390.1, forward strand.
AACAACCCCACAACAAAATAAGGATTGACAGTCATTACGACTTTGGGAACAACTCTGATCTATATGGCATACAATCTTCTATAACATCTACTATTACAATCTTATTTATTGAAGCATAAGCCTAAACAAACATAAGCATTTAAGCAATCAGAAGAAAATGAGATCTGCGTTTTTTTTAAGGTAATTTGCAAGACCTCTAAAAGCAAGCAAGGTAGCTCAAAACTAAGTATACTAAGGACTTTTTTGTTCAGTAGTATGCGTTTTTTGCATACCGAGGAGAGTATGGAACAGCTGGTGGAGGTGGTATGTAGAGATCCAAAATGGCTGGTTTCTCTTTTTTCAGTGAGGTGTCCATGGTAGTTTCTGCTGACTGGGTTGAATTTGATAGAAGACTGGTCTGAAATGTTAAACAACAAATAGAGCACCATGTTAAACATACATAAAATTTGTAACACTCAAAGATAGCTTCACTGCCCCTCATCCTGTACAACTCAATGCCTGGGCCATGGGCATAGGCAGGTATTTGATGAAGGTCCTCATAAATTACATCAAGTAAAACAACTAGGGTAGGGGAAGCTATGCAAAAATATATTGCTATTACTTATCTGAACAAATTTGCCATTTTCTTGATTTTTTTTTTTTTGCATTGTATTGTTGCCTTGCTTTTAGGCATTCAGGTTATCATTTTAGATTCAATAAGATTATTTCCTCCTGTAAGTAAGAAGCCCTACACTCCCTCATATAACCATTTTGAGGAATGTTAGAGTTGTTAACTTCAGCTTCCCCGGCCACTTGTTACCTAATCTACGACTTACTCAACATCCAAATCTTGTTTCTGCAAATAGTTTAAAAATCTCCCCCAAAATTTTTCCCCACCCTACAATAGACTAAAGAGAACAAATATTGTGAATAACCTAAGTTACTTCAGCAAAACTCTACTACTTGGTTAAAACAGGCAAAGCATTTATTACTCCAAGCTGATGAATTCTATACATATCAGAAGCTTTCCCTCAGATAAGTTCTTTCCAAGACCAGTTCCACAGTGACCGACTAGAACACTCAACACACCTACTCTCTTTGTGTACCAAGAGGGCATGATCTGTGAGAAAAAGGAGAAACATTCCTCCTTTTATTAGGAACCTGGAAAGGACAACTGTTTCACTAACCTCCTCAATCTGCATTTAACACACACACTGTGGGGAGCATTCATGCCAGTTCGCTCTTTCAGGTTCAAAACTAAGGCATTTGCACCCAGGCATTACAGCTGGCGCAATCATGCCCGATCTTTCACCTGAACTAGGGGTGGTTTCCAGCGCAGGTTCTTCAGCGGAGCTGGAGCAAAATTGAAAGAGCCACTGGGCCGTTTCTTAAGCAGGAGCCTAACGCCAGCAGGATTCTCTCGCAACTTTCCCACCAGGTTTTTTAGTTGCCACCCCACCTTGAAGAGAATAAAGACATCCTTTATTTAGTGGCATTTTTCTCTGAAAGTCAATCTGTTTATGTATGAAACCAAAGAGAAAAGAGATTAAAAAAAAAAATTGGGGGGGAAGTGTTTTGTTTGGGTTGTTTAGGAGACAGCTGTTTAAGAATAAGATTAAACACAGATTTTGGGCATGGCTGTTTATACCGCAGGTCCAAGCCTAGCAGGATGCAGGAATGTGCTCAAGTTGAGCAACACAGGTGTTCACTCAGAATGATTTCCCATAATGATACTTCTTCCTAACATTAAAAAGAAATTGCTTCATCTGTGTTAAGTGCCAACGTACTGACTAAGTTTCCAGCTGCAAACTATTTGAAGAGTACTTGATTTTTTTAATTGGTTTTATTTGCATTCTTGTAGATTGAAAAAATGTAATAATTTATAGTCTGTCTAAAATGCCATGTGGAAGATTTTAATAAATACTATATGCACACAATATAAAATTGCAAGAATTATGAAAAAAGAATACATGGCAAATCTATGTACAAATTAACATGAAAACAATGTTAAAAACTCTAGAATTTTTTCAACAGAAAACACCAGAAGAGCCCACGTGTAACAAAGCTGACATCCATTTAAAACTGCCAAAGAATTTTACAAAAAAAATCATACGGGAAGGCTGGTAAAACAATTTATTACTAACCACAGTTTGCCGATTAACCTGGATCACTTCATCACCAGCATGAATCTTCTGAGATCGATCAGCAGGGGACTACAAAGCAGAAAACAAAAGGCATATGTTTCAACAATCTTCCATCACATCCCCCGCACAGCCCTATATTGAAGGCTGTAGATATAACAGAGAGAGTGTCACTATCTCCATACAACTGCATCATACAAAGAGCTACGCTGTATCCATCAGTACATGCAAAGGAATGAAACTTATGGTTTGCTTTTGATACTGGGGGAACTGAAAACAAGGGAAGAAAAGGACATGGCCTATATCTTCACAGGCCAAACTGTACTCAGATCACAGGACTGACTTTGCTTTCCTTTAGTTGGAATTTATGCCAGCTTCAGACAGATGACTATAGAGAGGATGGCTATCCCTAACCCATTAACTCTCTGTGTAAACTTAATTTTTAAATGTATATCAGCATAAAAAGCTCACTAAGGCTTTGAACGTATAAGACTGGAGCAAAATCCCTTCAAAACACAAAACTGGGCCATTTACTAATGCAAACAACAGCTGCCAATTTTAACATGAATTCATCTGCCCATATTAAATTTAACAAATAAAATGTGTTTGTACACATCACATGTACTTAGATACTGAATAATACCCCAAAATACTTTTTCCTTGAAACAAAAGCAAAAAAAACAGTCGAAGCTCTGGGGAACCATCAGGAAGGAACAGCGAGTGATATGTGTCAATATTTACTTAGCCTTATCTACGGTAGGTACCATGCACCAGCTATTGCTGCAGTTACTAATAATAGCTTTGCTGCCATAATATATCAGCCCTGAGCAGCCCTGGCAATACAAGACCCACAGAGGCATGTCAGGATAGTGAACCACAGGGATACTAGACAGAGCCAAAACTACTTCTCCATTTCCCCCTGTGCACCTGGTAACCATCCCGCCATTTCTTCCCAGGGACTCCCGAATTAGCCATCAAGATCAAGGAATCCTACCCCTCCCTACTACACCTTTAGAACTGAAGCTACAGCTTTATTTGAAGAAACTGCAGGAATAAGCTGTGCAACAAGGGAAGACGTGGGGGAATTTGAGGGAGGTTCCAGCTATCATGAGTAACCCCATTTCTTCATTGTCTTCTTGCTTCCTTTGCAAGGAAATGCCTCTGCAGAGGGTTTTGTATACGTGATTCGGCCAAGACTATAAAATATTTCTGTGCCACAGTTATGTTTGTGGGAAAACAACACTTGTTCCAGTGTCCCCTGGGTGATCAACAGCAGGAGGGTGGGAGACCTCGGACAGAGGGCTGCTATCACAGCCCAGCTAACACTGTGGATGTTGCAACTGCATCGTGAGAGCAGGGGCAAGAGTAAAGTTTAGATCCAGGCCAATGCAATTCAGGAAGACACAGACAGGGAGGCTGAACTCAGGAATCTTGCAGCTGACTGGCATCAAACACACGGGCTTTCCCACTCCTTTTAATGTGCCGCACTGTTATTTTTTGGTGCAATTCTATTCTATTCCAGTAAAGGTTTTTTGGGGGGAATAGCTGCTAAAATACCATTCCAAGGCTAAAAAGAAAATGGACCTACAGTCCAGCCTGATCAGAACGGTCTCATGCTGTTAGAAAGACATCCTTTGTAGCTCCCCCTCAGTTATGTTTTCCCAAAAAGAACAGTTTCCCCGAAAGAACTAACATTTATATACAAGCTGAAGTCCTGGGCTTTGGTTAACACTCAAGAAGCAATGCAAACCCTGCTTATGGCCTCCAAAATGAAATCTATATGCACAGGGAGTTTGGCAGCACTCACTGCTACATTCTTTCAGATTTATTTGTTCTCAAAATGGACTGGGCCTGTGTTTCAGATCCAACGCCGAGTTATACCAGGCCAACAACATTATAAGCTGGCATAAAAGCTTTCAGTTTTCACTGTGACCAGCAGGCATAGATTTCCACCCACTCCTCTCCAGTCCCCTTAGTTGGCAAGCAGGCAACTAAAACCACCAGTTCTTTTTCCTTAGCAACTTCTAACTTCAGTCCCTGCTCTCGCAGGGTAACTGACAACGTTACAGCATCGCCTACCAGCCTCAATCATCAAACAGAGGTTCACTGGGCTAACTTTTGTAGAGGAGCCTTTAATAAAGTCTCAGCTACCACTAATAAGCAGCCATCTACGGCGAAAGAATTCTGCTGTGTGGTCATGCTGACCATCTCCTTCCAGCAGACTGTTCCTAAAGCCTTACTTTTTTGCCATCTTTTTACCCTGCACAGTAATGTTGTCACTGGACAGTTCATTGATTTCATTACTTATTACTGAATTTATCATGTCGAGGCTTATATATTCTTATTAGGATAAATTTCCTTTGCCAAAGGAGAGCAAATGAACACTTCCAGACTTAGTTGAACAAGATACCATAAACTCTCAGAATAGATGCAGTACTGCATCTACAGTTGGTGTTAGAATAGTTACTTTAATGAAACACTAACTGTTTCAAGCACTTCATGCATTTGCGAAAACTGATTTAATTAGACTAATACTAAAACATACAGGCGCGAAGTGTTTACAAATTCTGGATAAACCATTGCTGTACAGTATTTAAAGCAGTAATATATTGACAGTCAGACAAAATAATAGTGAGGAGGAAGGTAGAAAAAAAACAAAAACAACAAAAAAAAAGACATACACACTTCACTTGCATATTAACTTCACTTACATTTTCTGTAGTTCCAGTAATTACATGCAATCCATCATAAGTTGATTTGATGTACATTCCCTAATGTAAGTAGAAAAATGAAGTACAAATTTAAGGATAAAAAAAAAAAAATGTAATATATCCAATTGTGCAATAGTTCAGACTCAGAATTATCAAAAATCCTTAAAAATTCACATTTATTTCCCCTTATGAAAATAATGTGAACTCTAGTATCACATTCTAAGTCTTTGTATTTTTCTTATTTGAGGCATTGAAAATTTTGAATTCATGAGATCAACTGAAATCTTAAGGTTTTTTTTTTTAATAATTCACTTTACTGTAAAAATATTTATCCATAAGACATAGAATGCAGTTTAATACTTTTCACCTTAGCCTTATTTTAGCTGCATTTATAGCATTTGGTCTTGAACTCAACTTTTAATTTTTACTGCCCTGTCCACACTGCAGTGTTACAGATTTTACTAGATGGCCACTAGCTCTTTCCATAAAAATCACATTTACACAGGCAGACTACAGATCATATACATGTTCTTTTGCACTTTCTCTTAGCAAGTCAAAACACAAGTGACCTCCTAACCACAATTCTGGCATTCATGACTTGTGGCTGTTTGGTAATGCTGAATGCAAATACAAGGACAGATGCAGATGGAGTCAGCGTTGATCAGACGAACACTAAAATAAAGATCACCATCAAGCTACTCATAACTACATGTGAAGTATTTCTCCTAAAAAGGGAATCAGTTTGGCCATCTATCCAAATCCGTGTACCTACTTGTTCATTTTATTTTATTTATTCCAGACAAGCTGACACTACTTTTTCGTGACTTGTGCATTAATAGAGGGACTTAAAATTTCAAGAATTCATGAGTGACTTGGTCAAATCCAGCAAGTTATGTAAAAACTATAGCACAGTAAGGCTGTAAAGCTCTATTTAAAAGGGTTTTTTTGTTGTTTGTTTAAATACAAATGTACTTAATCAACACTCCACTGACAGTATATTTATCAATTTCAGTAATATTAACATAGTCCAATACACAGCCACTGAACAGTTAAAAAAATCTCATATCTCAACTAACAAAAACCTCTACACCCTTCATTCTTCATGGTCGTGCTATCAACAAAAATAAAAGTGTGTCCTTCAAAAACAAACTCCTCCCCATCCACTGATGCCCTGATACTTAATCCTTCAAGTTTTTTTTATCCCTTGCCTCTTGTTGTTCCCCACAGATATTTGTGGTTCTGAAATACACAGCTATACTTATGCATGCAGCAGGAGTACCTACTGACACCAGGCTGAGCAGGACACTCCCAAAAATTGGTTCTTACCAGGCCCTCTCCAGGTTTAATGTTGGTTAAGTGAACCTCTTCCAGACAAGCACACTGGCTCATTAACGGATCTGTAGTTGATCGGATGGCTTTATCACAAATTCCATTTAAAGTCTTCGACTACAATGAAAACACAAGAAATGGTTTTAGCAGTTCTCCTTCCAGCTTCCTCCAATTTCACCTTTCAATAATGGAATGGAAAATAGCTCTAAAACTCGATTTGCTAATACAGTGAAATTAGGAATCAGTGAAACAGAAGATTGATTTCTACAGATCTCATCTACAGCATGCTTCTCTTCCGACAGGATAGGTGATTGATTCCACGAGTGTCAACTCACTGACAGGTGACAACACGTCCTAAAAAAGTTCAACACACAGTACAGGAAAAAAAAAGAGGCTGCATTTGCTTTGCTTGGGCATAAACATAGCCCATTAAAATGAGCAAATATTTTCATGATTTCTTGTGGCAACTATTAACACTTTCATAATGTTCTTCCTTTTTACTATAAGAACAAGATAGGCTACGGATTATTAAAAATGACCATGCTGACCACTTACTCATCTGACTTATATGCACACAAAGCTTTACAGCATAAAGGTAAGACATGTAGCATTGAAGAGTTTCAGAATTACTTCTCTCGTTTATGCCTCTGAACTGACCTCTTCTGGAATGCTTACTCAGCCAAGGCTCGTATTTCCTTTTGACCAAGACATAATTGATCTTAAGCCAGCATTATAACCAAAGACAAATTTTGACCTTCACTGTGTATGTCAGTAAAGTCAAAGGTAGAAGGGATTTCTCTTTCGAAACTTTTAGGCATGAGAATGGTTACTTATTTAGGAAATAAAATGTAGTTGAAAAACCTGAGGCTTCTCTAAACCCACAAATTCCACTAATGCCCCACAGTGTTTTTTGGATCTTGTTCTAAACTGGAACAATATTGACATTTAAAGTAACTAACAAAAAGTACACAGAGAAGTGAGGAAGGTTTGCTACACAGCAGACTAGTTATTTATAATCTATTCAGGACCTAGCAGGGTAAGCCACTTGCATAAAGGGATTAGAATTTTTCCTTCAATACAGACGGTAATTCAAGAGCACTGCTGGTGGGGGAAGATGGTTCTTTGGGACCACAATGGCCCCTGGAAACAACAGTTCCAAACGTTCTTTTTGGTTTGCTTTAAAACCAATTTGTAGAGCAACAATAAAACAAATCAAAACAATGCACAAGTGTGAATATGAGGAACTGCTCAAACAAGGGAATTCCAAACAACAATACCTATGCCAGAGTGGGTGTGCATAAAAGGAAAAAAGAAAGCAGCAAAAAAAGTCCCTTTTACGTGGTCTCTTTATTTATGGACCAAATTATTTTTAGTCATTGTGCTACTAAATTCCTAAGCATCTATGACCTAGCGGAAGGCCTTATCAAAGAGCACAGCCTGGTTCATGTCAAAAGCAGGAAGTGATGATTAACTGTTACAAAATATAAAAAGCATTCCACTGCTGTCCTCATTTGGTCACAAGGCTGCTTCAAACAGATTTTGAAAACTTAGATCTTTCAGGCTCAAGTACAATTAGACACAGAATTTTAATTCTATAGGCAGGACAGTTCTTTTAGAAGAATCATCATAATAAGGCACAGTAGCTTTTATAAAGGCACTAAATATCTCATGATGCACACCACAGGCAAACTGGTTTAGGCACACAATACTACCCTCCCTGTAAAATTTGAAGTCTACATTCTCTTGGGAAAAGTAGCTATGCAATGAAAGTTTAAGGAATATGTGAACTAGCGGTGCACACACACACTGTCCACTGAGTGACAGATTTCATTAATTTCCTCTACAGCAAAAGGTATTCATAAAACAACCCACAGAATTATTTTACTGAATGATACATATGGATTGTCATCAGTATAGTGCAGAAGCCATTGAAATCTATGTGAATGGATGTAGCTGAATTTCAGCAGAATTTCATACTTACTACAGTTTGAACTTTATCTTCCATGTCAGCCACAGTGCAATCCTAAAAAGCAACAACAAGAAAAAAAAAAAAATTAACACACCTTAACCTTGACCTGAAATAAAGTTGTTCATGCTGGAGGGATTAAACAGATTAGTTTCACCTGGCAGAACTCAAGTGTACTGTTAAACAACTATTTTCTGGCCATGGTAGAAAGCAATAATAAACCTTAAAAACTTAGGGAACATGGCATTCAATTACAGCAGCAGACTTTTGCTGAAAAGTAGAGCTGAGCACAATAGGCTTGAAGAAAGGAAGGCACAGAAGCTTGCCTTACACATCATTAAACACCAATTCCAGTGCTTTTCCAGTGCAATTCAACACATCAAAATGGATCTAAAATATGTCAAACAGCATAAGTGATTTATAAAATATGCTATTGATAATATTCATGAAGGCCAGGGGACTGCACACAACAAATTACTTACACAGCTCCGGTACACAAGTCTTTGAAATGAAACAAGTTCATTTAACTTGACTACAGAAGTAGTCTTTGTTCTCTCTAAGAACAGCTGAGCTAGAGAACAGTATTAGATTCCTAGATTAAAAAGTTAAAAAAAAAGGCAAATAAATAATGAAACAAGATTTAAAATATTTAAAAGGTGTGTGTGTGGGGGCGGGGAAGCTGAAGCATTTAAACCATCCGAAATTCCAAGATACTAGCCTCTCATTCACCTCCGCTTGCACAACTACCATACAATGCCTGAGAAATACATTTGAAGCTGTTCCATAGCTCTTGACCCCTTTAGCTCTATACTGTACTTAAAAAAGAAGACCAGAAAAAGAAACATGCAAGCTTCCAAATATGGACATAATACAGATAAAATAGCACAGCCATGTTTTTCATAATAACTCTTAATAACCTTTTCACAGTTGTGATGACCAGTAAGAACTGATATAACATTTTTATAGCCTACCACCAAAAGGCTCAAGACCCTCCCTGAACACTAAAACCAAATGTAGATTCCATCACTGTGGAACAGAATTGTTTCTCTGCTAAACTTTTCTGCATTTATCAGTAGTGAAGGTCATTTATCAGCACATAGTCCAGTTACTTAATACTGTAAGATCCTTCTGCACCTCTTCAGTTTTATATATGTTGTTTATTACTTCATCTGCAAAGTTTGCCATAAAACCATAAGAAACAGTGGACTAAATTCCATTCCTTGCATCCATACATCTGGCATTGAAGCAAACTGGAATTTTACTGCTTTCCTGTCTGACCTCATTATTCCTCTCTTTTAGACATCATTTATGATTATGCAGAGCAGCACAGGTCTCTTGAGAGCCATACTTCTCTCTTTTCTCATTGTGAGAATTGATATTTATTCCTACACTATATTTCTGAGTAATACTTAAAAGCTTCTGACATCAAAAAATTCACCTGAAGTTTTATCAGCTAAGTCTCTCTTTTCCATGTCAGTGAATTTTCAGGTAATTCTAATTTATTTGTAGTATCCCAGTAAGAAACAGTGCTAATCTTCCCTGTGGCTATTTTTTTTTTTTTTTTTTACTTTATACACAACAATTCCATTCTTTATTATAGCTCATATCAAATTGGCGAAGATGTTTTTATAAGAGCCTCAGATTGTATTTGCCAACTTCCATTCCACTGCCATCAAAGGCTGATCTAACTGACAGATTAGACACCATTTTTAGTAGTTTATTAAATACAGTTCAACCATTTCATATCTCAGTTCCTGTAGAGCTCTAGGGCCAACACCATCTGGTACTGGAAACAGTGCTCTACTTTGCCATCTGTAAATCTGTAACTGTAAATTGCTGACTTTCTACAATTGTGCATGCAGTGCCCAAGGAAGACAGGCTATCAGCAATCAACTGTGCCTTTAAAGTTATAGTGGGTAGTTACTATCCTTTTACAATCCTGTTTGTATAACTGGGTGTCACCACAACTTGACAACTCACGTGATCCTGTGACATGATCCCAAAAGGAAGAGAGTGAATCACCTACTTCACAGGACGAGTTTCTTCAAAGTTTTAACACTACATAGCCATGCACTAATAGCTTTGAGTAAATTCCACAAGAGCTGAAGCATGCAAATAGTGATTCCCCCAATAAAGCACTGACATATGGTCTGAACAGCTTAGAAGCCAAGCAGTATCACCCAGAGAGCAAAATGACAGTTTGCCATGAGTCACAAGGTGCTACGCACCCTTTTATGTATTCCAAAACTGAATATTTAATCACACAGCTGAAAAATAGAAGGATTTGAAACACAACATCATCATCTCACACCACTGGGCAGCAGCTTCTTACATTACATACAGCATTTCCCATGTGAGGGCTACAACAGTACGAATGGGATAAAGTGCTAAAAAGTCTGAGATTATAGATTTAGTAGTCAATGGTCATGTAGACTACAATTATATTTATTAGAATTAACACTGGCAATTCATCTTGCTATTTGGAACTGGACAATTTTCAAAATGCAGAGCAGCCACTTCAAGAACTGAAGCATCCTCCTACCACAGCTCAAGAAAAGATGAAACAGCAGTCACTGCAGATGCAGCCAGCAGCAGAAAAATTGAAACTAAATAGACAAGAAACACAAACTCAGAAAAAAATGTGGTAAAGTGGAACAGACCTTCACAGACTTGTTCAAGCTTTGAAGGAAGCTCACAATTCCTTCCTTGTCTTCTAACTTGTACTCTGCACACAGTTAGCACAGCTACTTCCCCCAAGACCCACCTTCCTTCCCTTTTGGAAAGCAAAGGGGAAAAGCAGTCAGCTGACCTTCTGAACGGTAGTAGTGAGATCCAAGCAAAGCTGAATGATTCTGTTCTTCATTGAGGAAAAGTCTGCAATTCCTGTAAACGGGGCCCTGCAACAAGACAAAATTCTAGGGTGAGTTGCCAGGAACAGGGTACAGGGGAGGACCAGGTGGAGGCACAAGCTATCAAATGTCATGGACAGGAAACAGAACCAATTCCTAGCTGAAAAGCAGCCATATTCCAGGATAAAAGCTTTCTTTGCTGACAGTCCCCATGCAGCTCTCCTCCTAACCTTCCTTCTCAGGAAAGTTGGCAAAGGGCTGGAGAATTTACGCCGATCCATTATCCTGTCCAGCATCATGTCCAGGACACTATCAGCTCTGCTGCCTGCTCACTTCCGCTGCAGCTGTCACAAAACACCTCTTGATCTTGCCAAGAAAAAAAAAAAAAAAAGTACAGAGAAGAGTCTCTTCAGCTCTCTTATTTGAAAAACTGAGCAGCAAAGATTACAATTTCAGTAAAACAAAATTCTTTTAACACCGAATCTGCTGATGATGGCTGATTTAAAAGGTGGGAAAAGGAGAGCAAAAAGTCATGCATGTCAGAAACATTTCCCCCACCTTTGTAAATACAAGTTTAGATGCAACCTTCCAGTTTTATCAGTTCTAGAAAAGGTGAAAATCCAGGAGTAGATATATCCTAGATACCTGGCAGCCAGAAATTGCCTGGCAAGGCGAAACAATTTGTTATAGCAGTAAATGAAAATATGAAGATTATTTTACCTGTCTAGCCATGCAAGCAAGGCTTTAGCAGCACCAATAAGCTCCACCACAGATGTAAGGAATTCATTGGGAGGCTTGCGTGAGGTATTACCATCGTAGTTTGCACTTTTTCTTCGGCTGCTGATGTAATTCTGTAGATTATTGGAGGATGCTCGCAGTTTGAGAACCAAGTTCTTCATGTTGTCTGTTTCAAGGCCATAGTTCTGCAAGTAACATTTTTAAGTCTGATGAATCTTTCTATAAAGATCCCATTCATTATTCCACAAGTTAAAGACTCATGTGGAATAAAAAGTTTGAGAATTTGCTCACATTTCTTTTTTTTGGTGGAGGCAAGAGTATTAATGCCACCCTTATCTGATACACCTAGTTCTTTTACTCGAAGAACCATTTCTCTACCCACCTTTTCATAATATTCAAGACTGTGTACTGCCTTTTCCATACCGAAAAGATCTACACTCTTCATTTACTTCACAAGTTATCCCACAATATGGCCACTAAAAGATATTCCTGCAGATGCCAAAACCCCTCAAATTTTACTGATACTGAAGAGATTTGAGGACATTCTATAATCAGAGTGGCGTCCCAAAGCCCTATCAGTTGTTGTTTACCTTTCAAATGTAGTCAAATAATTCTTTTTTTTCTTTTTGATAAAGGACAGCAACAGCTGTTTTCTCTTTCTTTTTTTTAAATATTAAAAAGCAAGGTTACATTTCATTCACAACTAAAGACAAGTTTAAATTGGCAAGAGATAAAGACATCTACAGGATACATAATTTCACAATCAAAATATTTGGATCACAAATTTTCAGTAACTGTTTTTTACAAGAGCAATAAAATCATTTGGAAGTTAGTGCACTCTCTATCACCACAGAGAAGTTTTAAGCAACACAAGTCAATCATCTCATTCAAAGCACACAATGAACCCTACAGCTTTTCAGAATCATAGAATCACAGAATGCCTAAGATTGGAAGGGACCTCTAGAGGTCACCTAGTCCAACCCCCTGCTCCAGCAGGGCCACCCAGAGCACATGGCACAGGGCTGCATCCAAGTGGGTCTTGAAGATCTCCAGAGAAGGAGACTCCACAACCTCTCTGGGC
>JAWLRI010000390.1:3244465-3255080 GCA_034781795.1 Crypturellus tataupa
GGGCACACTGCTGCCTCATGGTCAACCTGTCGTCCACCATGACGCCCAGGTCCTTCTCTGCAGAGCTGCTCTCCAGAGGGTCAGTCCCCAGCCTGTGCTGATGTCCTTGCACTTGGCCTTGTTGAACTTCATGAGGTTTCTCACCGCCCAGTTGTCCAGTCTGTCCAGGTCCCTGGATGGCAGCGCAGCCCTCTGCGGTGTCAGCTACTCCTCCCAGCTTCGTATCACCTGCAAACTTGCTGAGGGAGCACTCTGTGCCTTCATCCAGGTCACTGATGAACAAATTGAACAGGACTGGACCAAGGACTGACCCCTGGGGGACACCGCTCAACACAGGCCTAAAGGCAACTCAGTTTTAAGTCAGGATCTTTTTGTTTCGCTATGCAGGCACACATATCTGCATGCACATGTGCATGTGCAGAAGTAAATTTGCTTTTGATTGCTTCCACCTTACAAAAACTGTATGAGCTTTTTCTGAAAACTATGTTCCTGTCAAGGCTCTTTGGACTGAAGCCTCCTACTTTTCTCTAACCCTCCCAAAAGAAAGAAAAAAATAATCAGCCATTCTCTATTCTTTTGCTGCCACTCATTCTTATGATCAACCTCAAAGGTCCCAGATTTTACTAGCTATGGTCTTGTTTTTTCTCCTATCTCCCTTTTAAAAAAAACCTAAATCAACTAAAGCTTAACTCCATTCGGAAGTAAACCCAGTCTATGCTATCCTGGGGTGGCAGGAACACAAAAAACTGCACAGGATACTTTTGATGAAGGCTCTCAAGTGCTACGTAGAGGGAAATAACTTCCCTCCATCTCTTGGCTGTGGTCTCGTTTGCATGGCCCAGGATGCTTCTGACCTCTGGTGCCAAGGCCCCACTGCTGGTCCATGTTCCATACTGACTCAGGAACAAGGAACAAGTCAAGGGATATCCGAGTGCCCCCTGCAGAAACATAGGATTTCTCACTAATAAAAAGAATATAAATAGGTAAGAAAAGAGAAAATTCCACACATACCACCGGTGATTCTACTCTTTTCCTCACAGCTGGACCAAACATAGCTAACTTCACCAGGACCACTGCTTAGCATCAATCTCTGTTCTGTTCAGGTACCACTATTATTTCCATGGTCAAGAGTCCATAATAAAACCTGGAATAGTTCAGATTAAGAACGTTGCGGAAAGTGACCCAAAATCCTTGTCCCACCAACATACCAATGAGAAGAGCAGATTTCAGCTACTCCGCTGCCTTTCAGATACCTCTACTCTCCTACGGATGTGAGCACAGTGGGAGTCAATTACAAAGCGTCCTCTCCTCCCCGCAAGAGCTCTTGGCAGGGGAATACTGGTGAAGCAGAGCCAGGAATAGAGGTTGAGAGGATATATCCAAGAAAACAAACATTGCTGCAACAGCAAAAGGATATCCTTAAATTTTCCAGCATCATAGAGAGGGAAAAACTTGGACAACTAAACAAAACTGAAGTACCTGTACACTGCAAGTATAAACTCGTGACTCCTGGGTATCTGCGCAAGCAACTCCTATGTCTCCAAGAATCTACAATCGCACACTTGACCAGATAGGATAGGGAGGAAGAGTACTAGTTATCTTCCTGCATTAAATCTACTGCAGTCTTTGACTTCATTCTTGGGTTTCAGTGAAATACCAGAATGTAAACATCTACATCACTTTAACCCTTCCTCCAGTAATTTCTTAAATGCATTTATGGCACATTACTTGATGTCATTTTCACAGAACTTTAAAAATATCAGCCATTTGTCTTCAGTAAATTGGGGGAAAACAAAGATCTTTGTAAACTGGAAAAATTATAGATTCAGTAAGTCAAAGCACTAAAGAATTAAGGATTATAGTTAAAGCACTGCTGGCTCTCTGTTCTGCATTGCAATGAAATTCAGAGTTTATCCTGGACTTCACTATTTTGAAAGATTAGAGATAACCTCACCACACAGGAAGATGCATTTAATATCCAAGTCTAGTTCCAGGTCAAGTTCCAGGCCCTAGAATATTTCCATACCACATTTCTCTCATTTATATAAAGGTCAGTTCAGTGAGACTTTCCCAGTCCAGTTAGTTTTTAAAGAATTTGAAAAGCCTCAGAAATAAAAATGATCATGGCAACCCAAAGCACCTTCTACTCCAAAAACAAGCTAGTTTCTTGACCCCTTGCTCTACTGTACAGAAAACATTACACCATTCCACAAAATATACCCATGCCTTTGCGCACATTTCTCTGTTTGATGAGAAAGAGAGAAAATGGACAATATTGACAAAGTTACCATATCAGGCTGTGATTTTATCTGAGCTGACAGTGCTTTGACCACCTGACACACAACCACCTAGCAATGCTCCTCTGGCTGCAGCACCACTCTCAATTGTCCAAGCTACCCATCCAGTGAGCACACACACAATCCCCACCTCTTTGGCTAAATACTGCTATTTCTCAGTTAATTTAGCCCCCTGAAGCAGCTCACCTCAGGGTCAGCCAAGTGCAAGCACAAAGGAGCTCTAATCAGAGGATGGGAAGAGGGTGGAGGCTGCATCTGACCGAGGTTGATTCAAATTGTCACTGAGCTGCAGCTTCAGTTTGCAGCAGATAGGAATGCCGATAACGTGGCAGTTGTAGCAAAGAGTGTACACAGCCTGCACAGTAATGGCAGGTGAAGTGCAAAGCTTAGCAGTTTTCTTTTCCCCTCCTGCCAAAGGAATTCTACAAAACTGGGGCTACAGTATCTGACAGATTATTATTTAAACAACTAAATGGTTTTACGTGCTGCTCGTGAACCCAAAGCACGTTACGCTTTCCTATGTCTCCCGATTTAAAACATCAAAGTTACTTTCATCAAAACGTAGACTAAAGCCAGCGGTCAAGAACACAGTATGTCAAACATTCCTGCCTCGTTACTCATTAACCTGGGTAGCCACAAGCAAGACTAAACCTTGAGAAAGATATTACTATGGCTGGAGAGAGAGAATGAGACCAAACACAAGAACGAGAGAGAAAACATGCATGTGTGAATAAGGGCACACCTGAGAGAGCACTCTTTCAAAACCCTGCTATATTTAATACAAAATAATGCACTGATCAAATAATTGCTCAGGTTCAGGTAGCTAGGAGGAGGAAAAAAAAATAGTTGTGTTTAGCCAAAGGCCAAGGAGTACAGCATTTGTGTCACAGCTGCCTTGGGGAGATGGGCACCTCTGCTGCCTAAGGGCAATCTCACCTTCCCTTTGCGCTCATGTGCCACAGCATGACAAGCTGGGTCCGCTGGATCCAAGTGAAAATAAGCTTTGGGGGAAAAATAGTGAGAAAAATGGGCTGAACACCTGTTCAAAAGCTGATTCAGCTACCTATCTGCCTATGTAACACCAGAAATAATACACAGCACTGTCACCGCCACTAACTCTTGCTTCATTTTAAGAAAAATGCCCCCTATGCAAATCTTCTCAGGTTCCAAATCTCTTGATAAACAGCACTAAATTTAACTTGAGACCTCCAGAAAACTGAACTATTCCGCAGTAGCACCTACACACGGCACTTTCACAAATAATAGCCAGAGATCTAGATCTATACGTATGCTACATAGTTTGGAATTTAAAAGACTTTCGTATGTTCTATGTTAATTTTGCAAGTACCTTTCACAATGATGACAACATTAAGAATTTTAAGAGCACACTATCATGTAATTATTTGGTAGGGTGATTTTGTGTTATGATACGTCTTACTCCACTGCAAACAGGCTTGCAGAATGCTACTACTAGCGAAATTATCAAAGCACACAAAGTGAAAGAATGTAAGCTTTTCCTTTCAAAAAACTTGCTTACAAACCAAATTCTCTTCCTACTAAACTGCAGGAACATCAGGGTCTTTTTTTTTTTTTTTTTTTTTTTATTCCAGATTCTCCCCTCATAAAGCATACTTCAAGCATAATTCAAAGAACATATTCAAAGTGAAACTATTTCTGTATCATCTTCTATTAAGGCTTGCATTGTTTTATGTTCACTAATCCCAAACAAACACAACTACTCCCTGCCTGGATGCCACCCTGTGCCATGTGCTCTAGGTATTCCTGGCTTATGCGGGGTGCTTTGGAAGGGACCTCAAGGGATAGGTCCCTTCCAACCCACCTGAACCATTCTGTGATACTCATCAAGGAATGAGCAGTATGAATTCATCCCTGCTTTAGATGCTTTTTGCTCCATTTAACTACACTGATAAAGCTTATTTTTTGGACCCTTGTCCGTGCTGTTGTGATTTAACTCAGATTTGAAAAGCAGGTGTACGTATATTTGTTTACTTCCCTCACTGCCAAATACTTCCTTCAACTAAGGGATGTCTTCTTCCCTCCCCTTCTCTCCCTCAAGCAAATATTGTCAGATTTCCTTACTATTTCACACACAAAGTTGGAGACACTCAAGCCAATGCGTTTTTCTCCTCTGAGGACTTCAGTTTCCTTAACCTGTTCCCCAAATTCCTTAAAAGCCTTCATCACCTCTTTGGAGCAGTTTCTCAGACAAGCTCAAGAGAACAGAGATGCATGCTCATAGACAATTCACCTTTAGTCTTTGAGCACACCTTCTCACTCCCTCTTCAGCTGCAGCTTTGTTGCATGTATTAATGCTAAGAAAAGATGAGGGAACACTGCCTAACAAGCAACACAACTAGAGATGCATACACAGGGTACTGTAACATGCAGGAAGGAAACAGAGAGATGCTTTTAATCTTTCAGTTATATCCTTTGGAGACTATTTACTGCAGTAGCAAACACTAAGTTGGAGACGTGTCATTTTCAGCTTGTCAAAAAGGATGCTATCTCTGCAATAAAGCCTAAAAAGTTGTGTTTGGTGTCCTTCCTCAAAGGACACTACCTGCACACTGTACTGTTTCCACTGACATAAGGCTGGAAAGTTCCTTACAGTCGATGCTCTGTGTCAAGAGACAGATGCTCCACAACCAGCTATTTTCACTGCCTTTATGGGCTCAAGAATTGTGTGAATGATTCAAAACACCTATGTGAAAGACGCTCAGCTGAAAGTAAGCCCTTGGAAGAAAGGGCCCTTGGAGAAAAAAATTTTCCAGGAAAGGAGAATCCACCAATCCACCCCACAAATCCTTCTCCCCAGTGCATGAAAAACAGCTTTCAAAAGCTGACCTCAGGCTGGTCTGGACTCCACTGTATGAAATGAATAGCGAAAGTTGCAATACAGCTTTCACACTGCCTTTGCAGTCTCAAAATTGTGGAAGTGACAAAAAAAAAAAAAAAAAAAAAAAAAAAAAAAAAGGCAAGCAAACAAACAAAAAAACAATAATACCTATATCCATTTTCAGAGAACACAGATGAGCAAATGAAATTCTATCTTCTCACTTGAAGAGCGAGCCAGCAGAATAAAATATTGGCTGTCATCAGAACTAAAAACATACCACCCCCTCAGGAACAAAAATCAACACTGACTTTCTACAACAACCCCTTTCCTAAACCTTGGAGGGCAGTGACATTAAGGAGGTGTCAAAGGGCACCGCTAGAACACAGGATTTCTTCCTCCATCTCTTACAAAAGAACAAGGACATTTCAGACACCATATATGAACTCTGTCTAATACATTAACGTGAAATGCTTTTCACAAAGGATTTTCAGAAACGAATTTGAGGTCAAAACTTTTGTCTACTAAGGAAATTAGAAGGAAATTGTAGGAGATAAAACACAGCTTTAGGTTCTTGGCAGCCAGCCAGCTTTGTTCTTTTTATTCTAATATTTTAAAGAGTAAGAAGAAAAATGTGCCTTCAGGGGATGCCAAATCCATTACTTCAGTCAAGATTGTATACAGTATGTGGTACATTTTCTAACTCACCAGACTCCTTCATTCACCTGACAGATTATCCCCTCCCACAGCATGAATTGCTTTTCAGGCTAATTTAGGTCTTCTATTAGATTTTCAACTTAAATGTTAAAAAAAAAAGTTGATATATCAAATATTGATCTGCAAATAAAAGGTTCTGCAATATAAAAGTAACTCCTCAAGAAGCATTTTAGGCTACCTGCAGCTATTTTATTATACATGTTTCCTTTGATACAAGCTATCCAAATTTGTTCGTGATTTATCAAGTACAGATGATCTTCATAGCACCTTTCTGCAGAAAAAACAAAAAGCACGTACCGCATGAGCAATAAAGACTCTCCATTTTAAGAAGAACATGCTTGTGCTGCAAGCCTTGCATTCCAAAAGGAATGCAGACCAGTAATGGCAAAGGCATCGCAGGGCCTTCTTTCCCACTGCTGTCAGTGATGTAATTGTATATATGGCTGGCGCGCCCCCCGGCCTCATGTCAAAGGCGTTGTCAAGGGTGCGCCCAAACCTCAATTTAAATACAGCCTTAACTGATGATTCTGCAGAGGAAAATAATCTGAAATATATTTATTTATTCTTTTCAGAGTATGTTTGTGTTAAACACATCTGTGCAGTTATACATCAGAAGTAAGGTAGAGGAACAGCTTAAGTTCTGAATCCAGCGAGAGCTGAACTCGCTCTGTAACCAAGTTAGCAAAACATTCCTTAATTAACCTATTTCTTCACTTTGTGACTACAGAATTGCTAAATTGTGGACTACAGAATCGCTAAACTCACTCCAACTGAGGTGAGCAACCATTAACAACTGTCATTTCAAGAGCATATCTTATTTGCCATGACAAACTCTCTTTACTCAATAGCAATTTTAATCACTCTGTTCACTAACTGAAATCACAAGCTCTAAGAATGCTGCCCCAATGGCTCCTTTCCTCAGGAGTGCAACCCAAGAAGTTGGCACTGCCTCTTACCAGGAAAGGAGCAGGGACTGCTAACACGTAACTTTCCACAGTTCTTACTACTGGCTTTCAGTATGATGCATAACAGAAAAAATAAGCAAGACAGATATGCTGTTTTTATAAGACTTGCCTAGTTATTCACACACACCTCCCCTCTATGGAATTACTTGGTTTTGTTCACTGTTTAACTAACCAGTGCACACAGGAGATCCACAGCCTCCAGAACAAGTTCTTGGTGTCCAATCCGTGTAATACCCAAATCTTCAAGATCCTGGTGGGAAATCTGCAACAGCTGCTCACCATTTATCTTCTCCCGTTCAAATTTATGGACATACTGCTGCAGGCAATCATCCAGGCCTACCAGAACACAAAAGAGAAAAAGAGACAGAGAAGAGATGTAATTGCAATTTCTCTCTTTTCCCCCAGTTAAAACAGACAACTACACAAGGCAAAAATGGCAAGTGCAAACAATATACGCAGCATCAGATTATGAATGGAATTTGCAGTCAGACTGGAGATTAGAAGTGGAAGCACAAGGGCACAAAGGAGCAGGTAAGTTTTGTAAATCTTTGCGTAAACCTAATCCAAGGCATGACCCTTTTGCTTCTTGTGTAGCAAGCTAAGCAAGGAGACACAACCCTCCAGGGTCAGCACAGGTAAAACTAGCAGGGACATAGATGGACTCAACTAACAAACAGATTAACCTGATCCCTGTGGGCAATCAAACCAACTAGAGATACCAGAACAACACAAAGAAATATAACAAGGAAAGAAAAGAATAGAGGGCTTGCCCAAAACCTACTTACACAAAACAAGAAAATCCACACCCCCAACCACATACAAGTGGGCTCAGTGAAGAGAGGAAAAGAGAACAATTGAAGACAATGTAATCAAAATTATGTTTGGTTTGGGTCTCCTTATTCCCCTGATTTATGAAGCTGCATAGCTTTCGGAATCAGACTTTCTTTCCTCTTTGCTAAGGGTTAAAGGCACATATCAACTAGAAATCAAATTTAATTTTCCTTTTTACAATGTATTTTTAAACTTAGAGCACTGCATCTGTCACATCAATCTCATTGCTTTATATTGAGACTATATGATCCTGTTTCTACAGTATTTCTCCCCCTTTTTTCTGTATCCAAGGTCTTTAAGAACATCAGAAATGAGTAAAAGACAAGAAAACAGAATACCAAATCTAGTTATATGAATGAAATAAAACGGACAGAAATGCTTTCTCTAAATCAGTTTAAGCAACAAACTGGATGAAAATATTTGGATGGATGTACTATTTTAAGCATGATGGAATGGTCTTAGCGCTCTGTTCCACTTCAACGTAACATATAAATAAAACACTAGCTACAGCAAAAGAAACATCCAGTTGAGTGGGTCTGTTTTTGTACAAGTATATCAAGTTCATTGCAAACAGCCAACACAAGCAAAAAGTCAGATTACAAATCTGACATCTACTTTAAGCAGCCACAGCAACTATATTGTTTGAACAATTTAATAAAAATAAACCCCATAATTGTGCAAAGGATGTTTACCCCACTACAGTGGCTAATGAGGAAGCCATTAATATGTGCAGGATGTTAAATTCTACAGATGAGAAGCACTAATCATACCCTGAACTAAAAGGAAAAGAGAAACACAAGACAAGCACCCAGTACAACTTACCAAGCTGCTATAGGAGCCTGGAAACAACCATTCTCAGCACAGTTTACCACCAAGCAAACATTCAAAACAAATTAAATGTGGATTTTGGAGAGTCACATGAAACATACCCATTTCACAACAGCAACATAGTCATTAGTGTTTTGTAGTATGTAACCACAGGAAATGTAGAGACTATGAACTCTCATAGACACAGGTTAACACATCACCTGCCTTTATCATATTAACTAGAAAATTCATAAAGACAGACACTCTCGCACTTGATATCGGTACAGTTTGAATCATGTTAAGGGATGCCTATCGAGCTGAATAAGCTCAACCCCTCCACATGCAGGGCTACTGATATACACAGCTTGGTATTTAGGTATAATTAATGAATGTGAAAACCTACACAGAAGATCAGCACAGACTCTTAGGGCTACAGTAATTCAGGGGGCACTTTTTCTTTCCCATCTGTCTTGGCAAGTCCTCATATTTTGAAAATTGAACCCAGTGTTCTCTTTCCCACAGGCACCAAATTCTCCCTTAGGCTATACAAACTCTTTTCCCAGGAAAAATAATAAAAAGATCTGGCCTTCATTGTTTAGCAATTTATTTTTTCAAAACAAATTCTCAACTGAGGCTCACATACAGCGTACATACTTGGCATTCCCAATTTTTAATGCTGTCTAGCAGACCACTGTTTCCCATCATTTGCCACTGTGAGCCCATAGTTTCCATAACAAATTGCACAAGCACATAAAATAAAATACTATTCAGCATGCTATAAAGTTCTTATTTCAAGTTTCTTAGAATGTTCATTTTGCTCTTGGCTTCTATCCCTTCGGTTTGACGACCCAACTTGCTAGACTTTTAGTTGGTGTTAAATCATGAGACTCTTCAATGTATACATCTCAATTAGCATAATTGTGACTTTCAGTTTACTTTTTTTTATTTATTTATATGTGTCTGTTCTCTTTTATTTGTATGTGTCTATTCTCAAGTACCTACCACAAGTTAAACACATCTAAAATACATGTTTTCACAGGAGTCCCAAAACCAGTACTTCTGTGATCACCCCATAACATTTTATTTTGTAAAGTAAAAATCACAAAAAAATAAAATCTTTATTCAAAATAGTCAATATAGAGGCATAGCTATTCAGACAGAAACTTATTTAAAATTAAGTGACCAAAGCCCTAAAAAAAACAGGGAGTGATGATGTAGAAAACCCACACACTTACAGCAAGCATTCTCTAATGACTTAAGATGACTTTACTAATATTAATTTTGTTATTTTTACTAGGAAACATATGTAAAAAACTTGAACATTTTATTTGAAAGTGCCACCAGATTTATAGCCTATCGTTTAATTTTCCATCATATGAATGAAATGTTTAAGTGTCTCATGTAGGCCAAAAAAACACATTTCCACCAGGAAGAAAAAAGAGAAGCAAGGAAAAGAGAATTAGTTCACCAAAAACAAATAGTATTTAAGTAATGTTTAAAATTCAGAATTCAAATGCCATTGGCAATTCAAACACATTGCAAATCGCCCCACTTCGTTGTTGTTGTTACTTCCAAATACCTTGATTCTTTTGATGTATTGTGTGAACTTCAGAGTCTCCTGTACACTTCGCTTTGCCCATGAGTAAAGTGTGGATATTTGAAAAATCAAGGTGAATTAAAACCTATGTAAAGTAGTCCACATTATTGTAAAAGACTTTCTTACATGCCAGGTCATTTTCATCACGGTTTACAACACAACAGTGGTATCCAAATACTACCCAGTATGTATCTTCTGGTAGGAAAAGAATTCAATATTTGTTCGTAGGTTATACATACCGGAAAAATTAAAAACCTGCTGGCAGTGATTTATTCTGTAATAGCCTAGACCACATTCTCAATCATGTAACCAATGACGTGGCCGAGAAATAAATAACGGTATGTTCAGTAATTTAAATGCTGACTTAGATGAACATAAATTAGAAGATTTATGAAAACAGTTTACTATTTCCAAAGGGGAAACATAATTAGGGACTGACACTGGGAAGAGACTCTCAACTCGTTCATCATCCACCCCCAGGTTGAGCTCCATGCATTCCAGTTGCTCTCTCACATAAAGAGCGACTCCACCACCTCACCTTCCCAGC
>JAWLRI010000390.1:3255180-3278513 GCA_034781795.1 Crypturellus tataupa
GTGCATTCCAGTTGCTCTCTCACATAAAGAGCGACTCCACCACCTCACCTTCCCAGCCTGTCCTTCCTAAAGAGCACACAGCCTTCCATGGCAGTGCTCCAGCCATGCGAGCTATCCCACCACGTCTCTGTGATTCCAATGAGAATTGGAATCCCTTCCCCCTTCACACTTAATTTAAAGCCCTCCTAACCAGGTTGGCCAGCCTTTTGGTAGAGACTT
The DNA here is from genome assembly GCA_034781795.1 of Crypturellus tataupa. Taxonomy (NCBI): domain Eukaryota; kingdom Metazoa; phylum Chordata; class Aves; order Tinamiformes; family Tinamidae; genus Crypturellus; species Crypturellus tataupa. Next base: position 3,255,400 of record JAWLRI010000390.1, read on the forward strand.
GTGCCTCTCTTGCTGAGGTGGTTCCCATCATTCCCCACTAGCTGGTGGTCATCAAACAAGGTCCCATGGTCATAGAAGCCAAAACCCTGTTGCCAAGACCAGTGGTGCAGTCAGTTGTTTATCTGCGATATCTGCCTTCTCCTTGAATCCATTCCCCTCATTGGTAGCATAAAGGCTCCCATATCTTTGATAGCCATCTCCAGAGCTCTGAAATCTTGCTTGATGTCCCTCAGTTTTCCCATGGCATCATTAGTGTCCATGTGAAACAGTACCAGGGGCTAACAGTCAGACACCCGGACAAGCCTCGGGAGCCTCTCTGTAACATTCCTTATTCGGGCCCCTGGCAAGCAGCAGACCTCTCTGGATAAGGTCTCTGGTCTACAGATCGCTGTCTCCATGCCCTGCAGCAAGGAGTCACTCATGAGGATCACCCACCGCTTCTTCGAGGTGCTCCTTTTTTCTTTATGGGGAGCAGCCTCGGGGTGTGGACCCGACTGCTCCTCTGTAGATAGCCCCCTAGATGGGCCTTGGATCATGACCGCAGCTATCAGATTCCAGGGCCTCGTACCTGTTGGATGTGGTCACTGGTGGAGGTGAGGTGGGCCGTGGAGGGGTGGTTCTGCCACCTCAAATAGGGACCTGTTTCCATTGTTGTTTGTCCCTTGATACTGACCTGTACTAAGACACCTATGCTCATCTCTCTACCTGCTCAAGAGTCCTTCTGAAGTCCAAACTAACCCGTTTTATACCAAAAATGTTTTAAAAAAGCAGTTATAATGTCTAAATTGCATATGAAAAGTTTTTGTCATGTACTTCACACATACAAGAAAGTCAGCTAGAAAATATATTATTCCTATTTACATAGTTAATAGAATATATGAAGGAAAGTAGCACTTGCAATATGCTACCCAAGTTTTACAACAATATGAGCAATTACTCTGGAAGGAGGAAGAAAAATAAATGTTAAGCCATTTAGAGTTATTTGTATCATGAAAGTCTTTTGAGAGGCAGCAGTCTAACTTGTACAAATTTGTACTCCTTTCCCAACTTTGGCAGGTGTATAGATATGCAATAGATCCTAAGAACTGTCTAGACTTCTCTGTCTAAAATAACCTCCCATCATCACCCAAAACCTCCCAGAGGATATTCAATACCTTGTATTCATGTAAAAACATTAGGACAATCCTTACACTTACAGGTTCACACCGATACCAATCTTGGTCTGTTTTTAAGATTAAGGAAGTTTTTGAATAAGAATTGAGGAAGAAAAAAATAATCACTTTGGGGGAGGGAATGGAGGGGAGGGGAAAAGCGGACTTGGGTCTTAGCCATAAGTATCAGTTTACTAAGGCAGAGACAATTAAAACATTTCTGCTGATGATGAAATTCATCCATTCAGCACTAATTGCATTCTTTTACACCAATTTCTGTGCTGACCCATTAACAGCTAATTTACATACAATGAGTAATAAATTCAATAATGTATTAGCTCCAAAAACCAGCTGACTCACCTTCTCCGTTTTCTTTCCTCTGATCCCACTCTTCCCTACTCTCTTTCCTGATCTTGATCATAGTTCAACTTCCCCTCACCCCCTTCCGCCTCTCCTTACAAAGGGTGGAAGGTTGAGTGGAAAAGGAGCTGCGGAAGAGAGGGGGAACAAGAGGCAGATGGTGACCAAGATCATTTCTACCAGTTCAGCACCTTGAATAGCCTCTCAGCATTGCTCATGAGATACCCAAGATGCTACTAGGATGCGAGATGCCATGTGAACCAAGAAAGCACTTACAAGGTCCAAAATCTTTCTCTCAGTGTAACACCAAGCTCACAGATCACGACACCTCACCTCAATGGCATCATTATAAAAACGCCCTCGATCTCTTCTCTGTTGGGCGTCTAAATTAAGAGCAACTGATGACACCAGAGAGCACTAGGGAGTTACTGTTTCCCTGAGCCAGTCAAGAAGATACACAGGACTGTGGATAGCAGCCAACTTGCGTCTCAAAAGGCAGTCCTTGCACACATGTGCTTCAACCCACTCCACCCAGCTTTGAAAATCATCAAATCCTTTACATGGTTTAATAGCATCACGATACTATCATTTATTTCCACATTATTTTTTTTATAACTGTTACTGTGGTAGCTTCTTCCCTTCATTTCCTCCACCTTTTTGCAGGACTGAAAGCAGCTGGTGCAAGAAAAAACAGGAGGAAATCAATGCAAAAAATGAACAATAATTAATACTGAGAGTTACTTCATCCTAAGTGGATGAACCAGCACCTGAGAAGACAAATAAAAATAACAGGACCAAGAAAGCGAGACAGCAATGAAAAGCTAAAAAGTCAAGCTAAATGAGCATAACAAAATATGAACAAGATAAATAGGTACAAGAAATTGAAAAAAAAAAAGTTTAATTTTAATACATTCAGTGGGAACATTGTAACATTGTTCCTCTGTAACACACATCATACTGTCATTCTCCTCTTGCAGTATTACAAGCAAATGGGGTCAGACATCACTTTAGCCAACAAAGGAATTCAAATTCCTTCAAAGAAACAAGATAAGGTATGATGAGATGAATCTGCAGCAGCCATTAGAAACTTAAACCATAATTTAAGTCTGGGTAAGAACTCTAGTGCCTGTATCTCTGATTACTTCTAGGTTATCATGTTTGTTTAGTATACCTTCATGAAAGTTTACAAAATAAAAGTCTAGTTATCAGTTGGTGTGAACCATTTATAAGGGACAGAGAGGAGCTCAAAGGATTTGGTCATGAAAAAATAAAAGCCTTCAAGAGATCTGAGTTACTGTCTGTTGTACAAAGATAAAACCTCCTCCTCTTATAATCCAAATAATTTCACAATCACTCATAGCACAGTCACCATTTGAAGTAACAAACATACACACACGGACACACACACACACACACAAAAAAAAAGCAGAATTGAAGAGCAAGAGCTGTTCACTATCAGCATCTCAAAGTTTGCCACAAAACAGCTCCTCTATCCAATAGCTTCTCCTCATATAGGAAATTTCAAAAAACTCTGAAATTCCTGTTTAATCACCCACATCCTAACCAAGCAGGCATGGTCTGCTGCCTCACCAGAAATCAGATCTAGTTTTGCTGAGTACAGACGCTGCCTGGGACAGCATGAAGCGGAACAAAGGCTTCTCAGGCGTTCGCTCGCCTTCACGCGGAGATGCGAGCGGAGGAACTGCTGCCTCTCCCAGCCAGCAGCAACGCGAAGGGCAGCTCTCGCGCAAAGGTCACACCAGGACAGAGGGGAAAGACGAGGATTTCTGCTTTGATAATGAATGCCCTTGCATCTCCTCTGTGAACACCAGTCACTGAACAGTTGTAGCCTTTTGCAACATGTTTCTATTTTCAGTATTTACAGCTAATGTAAGTGCTCTAAAACATGACTGCATACATATACACCCTAAGATAAATCCATCCAGTTCACATTTTTCTTAAGCACAAAAGTTCAAGTTTTGCCTTGTAACAAAGAAACCTGTAGGTAAATAAGGATTGTAAACCACAAGTGCTATAGAAACTGTGTTTAACCTTTAGTCCCTTCCAGAGAACACGACCTCAGCGAGCACAGTGGCAGCCCTGTCAACATTTACCTCCTAGTCCCTAGTTTGCGTTTGAGGCCATTCCAAAAATTCCACTAGGCTCCAAGGTGCAGGTTCAAAGGCTTTAATGCTTCACAGAGTCAAAATAGCTGTTGTTCACATGCTTGCTGACCCTTTCAAAAAACTCCGATTTGCAAAGCAAAACCTCTCTCTACGATAGCTAGTAGAGCCTATTTTGAATCCCCTCACCAGAGATTTCAGGAAACTAAGTGGACATGAGGTAAGGAACAGCAGAGTCCTTACGGGAAAAAAAGACTGCAGGGAGGAGAAGGATTATGATAAAGGCCTACAAAAAAAAGTCACAAGTGACACATTAAAAGGAAGAGAGAACCTTCTATAAGGTTATCTTCCAAAAGAGAACCTTGCTTCTGGCTTACAGGATCTTGCCCAAAACACAAAAACTGAATATGAGAAGAAAAAAGCTAAATATGTTAATACAGACTTGTGATATCAATTTAAACAGAAGACACAGGCAAAGCTGCTGTTAAAACAGTTTAAAAAAAAAAAAAAAAAGAAGAAGAGAAAGAGAACAAAATCAGACCCTAGCAGTAGTAAGAAAAAGACTACCATGAATCACACAGCTGCTTTTATGGACTGTAATCCAGTTTGAGATATTAACTATGACTGGGAAACTGCAAATGTGGTTTAACTAAGAAACTGCACCTTCCAAGGAAAATAAGTTTTCTGAACTTGCACCAGAAGTACAAAAATACATTTATGAAAAGCAAGGTTTACTTACAAATGCATCTCAGTTAACACTCAAAGTTTTTTTCTCTCTATAATGACTCATTTGTAGGGTATTTATGAAAAAAGGGGGAATGGAGGGGCAGGGAAGGTTAACTCCATTATTTTTGGGGTAGAGGCTGAAGAGAGACTGTTTTAATAGAGGTTTAAGGTTTTCAGTTAAAAGACAAACTAAAATGTGAAGTTGCAGAATTGAGTGAATGTTTAATAAAAGACACTTCATAAAGAAATGTACACTTAAAATTTCTCTTTGAAGGTCTGTCTTTTTATAAAACAGATAAAAAGCATGATGGCATGCCACTCCTCTTATGCTTTATTACACTGAAAACTAAAAATCACGATCCCCTAACTACAAAGACTGAAACTAAGGACTTCCAAGTGGTAGAGCATTCCCACTAGATATGAAGAGGTAAATAATGCCAAGAAAAAAAGCTATTGTTATACTCCTTCCTATCTGACAGGAGATGGTTGGAACATACGTGTACTCACGTTTTCCATCAGCAAAGCTAGACTGGACATCTGCATACAGCTGTGATTCTCTAGCACATCAGACTGTTGCCACTTAGGTCAGGCCTCACTGCCATGCTAAATTCAGTTACTTTTTGAGATAATGCAGTTGATTTTACCTCTGAACATTAGAAGCCAAATACATATTTCGCCTAAGCTTGAAATTTTGACTCAACTGAGTGGAAGAGGGAAGAGAGCCTCTCAGGAAGGATTTACCACTCAAACCTAGGCAGCCAGGCTCTTTCGTGCAACAGTGAATACTCATTGTGAGAAAAGGAGTTTGCAAGAAGAGCGAGCAGGAGTAACAAACATGGGCTCACATGCTCAGGCCTCAAACAGATGGCAGTGATATTTTGCTGGTACTGGTTTTTTTTAGAATGTAACTTCTCTAACTGTAGCCCCCACCGGAATAGGATTGCTGACCAGAGAAAGTCAGATGCAAAAATCAAAGATGAGCAAAGAAACACATTTTTATACACATTTTGTGGTGTATACTGTCTGTCCACAAAGAGAATAAAGTTTCATGTGAGAAGCAGTTTCATCTAACACGAAACTCATTCTTTGGTTTCCTGTCTTTAAAGAATCAAATTCATCATCATTCACTGACCAGCTACATTTGGCATTCAAGCAATATGTTTGGCAAACTTAATAAATTAGATGGAAGCAGGACACATCTACACATTCTTTGCAGACAGATCCAGCACTTCACTTTTTTTGTTGTTTTTTTAAGCTTGAAAGTCAACATTCAGCAAATGCATGCAAAATGCATCAAAAATAGTGAACACACCTGCACTGGGCAAACAAGCCTAAGTAGTTTCCCAGCCAACACCACAAAATGTCTTCAGGGACACTGTTGACAACATCCTCTCTGACTTCACAGTAAAACAAATACCCTATTTGTGGCAAGATGCAACTCTCATTGATTCCTCTGTTTTACTACAGAACTAACCAGGCAGCCCAAATCAAATAAGACGGCAGTATATTATAGCTCTGCTGAGCCATCTCTAGAGCTTCTATTTAATAGACATTTGTTGTCCTAGTAGCATTTAAGAATGACTATAACCGAAACAAGAAAACACCTCTCTGCTGAACAGATCAATACACATAAACACAACCACAATTGTCTATGGGTTGCATTTAAAATAGCTGCAGTTAAACGGATTTAGACTAAAGGCAGGAAACATTTCCAGCCAGTGTGACTCAGACCACCTTTTTTTTTAATTCCCAAGTTTTTGCTACTTCTTTATCTATCTTTATCATCACTTTCTTCCTACAGAAAAAGGATTTTATACCTACAGAGCTACCTACCAGAAAATATTGCTACATATTGTAATAGACTGCTGGAACTTCACATTAATTCACACTTAACAGTTACTGAAAGAGAATGTTTAACTATCTTACTTCTGACACCTATTGTATCCAGTAAACATACCCTGCTGTTTTCTCAAAACCCAATAAAAACATTTTGCTTATAAAAACATGACTGAAAGTATCATTAAATATGGGATATTTAGCACAGTAAATGAATAATCACTTGCCTTTAAAGTCACGCTCTTGCATTAAGGAAAATTAAAAGAGAAGGTTTTCTTAAGTGATAGATGCAATAGGGTTTAAAAGGTCTGAAACACTGCTAAGCCCTTCCTATACCAGAGAAAGTTCTAGATTCTTTTAGTTGCTTATAAAGAAGATCCATAACCGATCTAAGTATTGTTTACACAGGACAGCAACAGAAGTTATTTACATCACCATAAAATGGCTCCATTAATCCCATTCAAGTAGTGCATTTGTAAGTTTAAAGGGGGGGGGCCAAGGGCACTCATCTGGGATGCACAGAAACTGCTCCTCAGTACAAACAGGCTTGAGAATCACTACATCACTAGCAGAAAACAAAGGCATGCCAGAGAATCAAAAGCAAAAATGAAGAAGGAACTAGATGATTCCAGTATTTTGTTTTTCCTCTAAGGCCTATTTTGTCTTGATTTTTCTTGGAAATGCTGTTCAACACATTTTATGTTATAATAAAAAAATAATATTTGAAACTTCTCTAGTGAGAGGTTTGCCATTTTCTTTCCTCTGAAAAAATGAATTGTTCATTGCTAGTTTTACATTTCTCCTGAGGCACCAGCTCATTCTACTGATGCAAACAGCACTTTTGCCTGGACACAGCCACGTTTTGACAAGAACAAAAGCAGAGTGGTACAACGGTTGCAACTGAGAAAAATCTACAGACCAGACGAGTTCCTCCCTCCATACAGCGCTGCACTTCACAGAGAAGGAACGCACTTTGCTCCATATTCTCGCTTAGGGAACACAGCTCAGAAATCAGACGCCTTTGGTCTACCAGAGCATTTGCCCCTTCTGCAGCTAGATGGCAACAGGAACTGCCGCAAGACTAGCTGCCATTTCAGCTTCAGGTTGGTCCAGCACCCTTATTCACTCTTAGGCAACACAAGACAGAAAATTTGCTGCACTGGATCCCATATGGTCCAAAGAATTACATAGTGGGGATACTTCCAACCCAATTTTTAGGTAGCATGGAGCTAAAAAGCACTCCCTTCACCAAAGAGGAACGTATCTCAGTGTCTTAATACCCGCATCTTGACAAGGGAAGGCAGTGGATCTCTGTACCTTTATCCTTATATGCTCAACATCATCATTAGCCTCAGCTAATAAAACAGGCTGTACATTGGGAGAAGAGATTTATGGGGAAACATCCTGGTCTGCTCTCTGTTGTGAAATCAATGCAGAGGATGAAGGCAGAGAGTTATGTGGTGAATTAACAGCTGAAAGGGGCACAACAATGTTGAGGAATCCTGAATCGCGCCAAGGCTGCACATCACTGGCCCTTGGTGGGCACCGCTGCCATTTGACAGAATAACAACCAAGTCCTTCCTACTTGACATGGCTCTCACCATATCCCATGGTCCAAAATATTCAAGGCACTTCAAACAAAAGTTCAAAAATCTGGCCAAGTGGTTTACAAGTGGCTATGCTGTGTCACATCAGTGTCTCGAGCTGCTGGCAAGACTGGTCTGTTGGAACACAGATGTTAGAGTCAGTAATTTCATATAATACTGCTTGAAGTGAAGCAATATTTTTTTTCTCATTAAAGGATATGCTCCTTAGCAGGTTTCTCTCCTTCTCTCCCAATACTTCCTGGTCCACTTCCAGTTAAGCAGAGACAGAAAATTAAGCTTACTAAAATGGTTCTCTAGGCCATAATATCTGATGAGTTTAAAAATTATTTATGTATTTTTAGTATAGTAATAACACTACCAGATACAGGAGGACCTATTCTCATTATAAATTGATGTTAATTGTGATGTTAATACAAACTATAGTTTACTGTAACTAATGTATCAGCATTATCACTAGATGAAATGTCTCATGGCATCAAAATTGAGAATTCTACAGGAGGAAGCATCTGTGCTTCACATAGAAGAGTTAACTCAGTAAAAATAGCCACCTATAGAGCACTCAAATTCTGAAGTAATGCTTCTTCAGCTCCTTATTTTTATGCATTTAACAATTCCTTTTGTCTATGTGGTGTATCTGATCTCTCACATATAGTCACTTTTAAGGACAAGTTGAGTTTTTACCTTCTTTTACACAACTATTTTTTAAAAGATAACCAATATTACTTCACAAGGATTGCATTTCTTCTTCATCCCTATTACCATGACTTCCAATTTCAGTTGTATCAAGTTTCAGGTTCATAATGTCTATAGCTATACACCAACCAAGAAGAAGGAATCTCTTAAATGCATTTTAAAAATAGACAAAGTAATTAACATCTGTGGAAGAGACAAACAGACTAATACTTTAACAGACCTACCTTGACAAGGTATGAAGTGGTCATAAGGCTCTAGAGAGTTCTGTATTTGCAAAACAGATGGATGAAGTGATGCAAATCCCATAAATGGTTAGCATTCTTAAAGCGTGATGCAATTTAAATCCTGGGGAGCGCACTATCTTTTTTAGAATATAAATGGATATAAATATTGTCCTGAAAGGGACAAGTTCAAGAATTATTGTCTTTAGGTGTAGGTGTTTTTTGTTGTTTTTTGAGTTTTGTTTGTTTTCTCTTCAATCCATTAAGTCTCCCTCCTCAGTTTCTATTTCTGAAATCACTTACAAGTTCATTTCTTACTTTTCTCCCTATTCACACATGGAAATTTAGAGCAAGTAATTCACCCATTAATAAAAAGATAATACACTTGATCCAAAAATATCATTAGCGTTACTCAAATGTAGACATTATTTGTTTTTACCTACCTGAATTTGCCTATGTAGTCTCTATTCTTGATGCATGCATACTTCAGATAAAGTATTACAGAACCTTTTAATTCCAAGGGAGAGATCAAAATCCCTCTCTGACTAGACTTTACTCTCACAGTCTTTGGTTCTACACCGTTATATGGTTAGTGCTGTGTAGCGATCCCTGCTTACCCCAGTCTCAAACTTGCAATCCACCAAAAGTGCATACAACACCAAAGGATACTCCTGAATTCATGTTTGCAAATATAACTTCAGTGAGCTATTTTTTTAGGGAAGAACATACAACCAGATAGATTTGCTTCTGCTTAAGTATTCCTGTTCTTTATTAGCTACAGAATGGAGGCAGCTCACTGTTTTATTTAGGACTATGATTTAAGGAAATCTGTTCCATCACTGTTCATCCCTGCTCTTCACTACCGGGCACCACAGTGATCTTATTTACACCCAAGTCAATGTTTAGCTCTTACAGCTGGTGGGAATCAGTGGCAAACAGGTCTTGTGACAGTGTGTGGGCAGAAGGGAAAGGAGTGCTTATTTTCTAAAACAGAGCCACCGTAAATTTTTTCTATCACTTGTTAAAGTTATAGGAACCACAGCAAAAAAAAAACAAACAACAAAAAAAACCCCACACCTCACACACACACACGCACACTATGTCCTTATGAAAGTATTGCTTTATATTCCCAGAGACTGCTACTAGGAACATGACACAATCCCTATGCACTCCCTACTGAAACTTCTAGAAAAGGTCACTGACTCCAATGGTGCCCTCTACATTAGCAACAGGAACACTTAAGCAGAAAGCTGTGAAATACCCACTAATTTCAAAACTATTGCCAAAGAGGTCACCAAGAACTCATGTCTTCTGCTTACCATTAGCTGGAAAATGATCAAAGTTCCTAACCTGTGGTTTACTCCAATTCCTCCAAATATTTTCTCCTCTTTGTCATTTCTAAGCATGTCCTATATTGAAGAATCCTTTAAAAACATTATAAAATAGAAGGAAAATAGTAACAGTCTCCTACTTAAGAGCAGTATGACAAAACAACTAAGGAAAAAATAATAAAGAGGTAAGTACAGGGAATAAAGGGAAATACAGACAAGAAAAAAAAACAGAGGAAAAAAATTGGCAACAAACACATTCATGGGGGAAGGATGAGGATGAAGTTATGATAAGAGTCTCTTTAGATAGGGAAAAGGAGCACAGAAAAAAAAATCATGTAAACAGGAAAAGAGCAGCATTTTCTATTCGAGAAATTCACCCAGAGGTCATGTAACTGGTCGCTTAGCCTCAACTTTAAGTAGTCATATAGGTTTAACTACCACAAGCAGACAATTACTATTCTTAGTGATAATTTAAAACTGACAGACACTGCAGTATCTCAAGAGCAAGCAATCCATAGAAAAGTAGAATTATGTAATATATACTAAGATCCATAGAAAAGTAGAATTATGTAATATATACTAAGAAGTTTCATACGGAATATGCTGTAAAACATACAAACAGGGTAATATGGGAGTCTCCTCATCCCCAAATTTCTCTCTAGAAATCCCATGTGCCTCACATAGAATTGCAAGCATTTGTGGCAAAAGAAATATTTTAACAAATATGCAACTCAACATCTTGGTCTGCAGACACTAAACTTGAACTACTGACCATCTCTAGGATGGATGAGACAAGTCAGTTCTCCCAGCGAACCATGCCTGTACTCCCAGCCATCTTGACCTCTGCTGAAATGGCCAGGAAGGCAAGCTATTAAGAGAACTGCATAGCAGGTCGACAACTCAAGAAACAACCAACCTACTCCACTGAGAGATTAAATAAGTAAAAAAATAAATACTCCTGTCTACTTTATCCAGAGACAGACTTCCATCACGCTACACATCCCATTAGAAGCCTCTAAACATCTAGTTTACTATTGGTAACAACTTCTTGTAACATAATAGATACCTACTCTCTTTAAAAGAAAAATGCAAATAGTATTAGTTGGACTAAACATGCACTGATTCCACAGAACACCACTGTTCCCTTTGAAATATATTTTTAAGATGGTTGCTGTATAACTTGTCATCTAGCACTTTATTTAAGGCTCCATCTATAAGCAATATAGGTCACCACCTTCTAAAGAAGAATTTTTATGCTTCTTAACAAGCATAAAAACAAGCCTTTGTTGACCTTAAAAATAAATACTATCCTTATACTGGTTAAGCCCAAGATAATTGCATTTTCTAAAAGCACTAATAGTACCCTTTATACATTACTTGTTTGTATCTGTTGTGTATGGAGCCTATATACCTGACAACTTCATGTGGTTAATGCAGTACAACAACCCCCTGCCCTAGGGCCTTCATCTCAAAACATACCATTAAGTTTGCTGTTTAAAAGTTTACAGGTTTTTGTGGTTTAAGGAGTAGTTCATTAGTCACAAGAGCTCCTTTTCTTGAACTCTAGTAATTAACACTCTGATGTCTGTTCCCACAGTGGAAACAAGAATGAATGTTGCAAAACTGACTGCTCCTTGGCTCCCAAGAAGAAATGGGGTGATCCCTTTAATTTGGTTTGGCTGCCTTCTCACACCACATGTGGAACTGTTTTGGTTGATTGCAGCAAGGTCCATTACTCACATTTGTCTCTCCTTTGTGTACGAAGCCTTGCGAACACTGTGATTACTGTTACACCCATGAGCTAGTCAAGGAGCAGTTTGTTGTAAGGCAACAGCTGATGCAGTTGACAGCTAGCCAATGTTTCAGATGACAATCTCCTACACTTATGAAACATTTATGACTAGCACCTCACAATCTCACAGTCACCAAGGAGGCAGAAGTACACGCACATGTGGAGCACCAGCCACCATCACCTGCTAATCACATTCATACATTGTATTAAACTGAATGGAATTAACATAAAAATGCTGACAGTGCAGACCTCTTTCTCTTACGGACAAATCCCCAGGAGTCACTACTGGATTTGCTCAGCATACATTACTTCCATACATATGGTACTTCAGGTGGAAAACCTACGGAGTGTTTACATTCAGAATTTTAACTTCATGAAAGTTATTATTTGCATTATTTTCCACTCCACACAGGAATCCCTACCATGAGCCAGCACACAGAACTGAAGTGCAAAATCCCACTCAGTGTCCAAAGGAAGCTCCATAGGCAGCCATTTCATAGTGCTAGTGTCCGCAAAGGACTGGCAAAGTTGATGCCATCACAACTGACAGCTTTGTGACAGTACATAAGATCTTAAAGGAGTGCAGAGAAAGCTTAAAAGTGTGTATTCAAAGTAGCTGCTCCATTGTGTGTGACTCAAGATACACAGAGTAAGACCAGGCTCAGGCCTGGCAGCAAAGACCTCTAAGAATGGAAGTCATCCTAACAGTCTGCATATACTCAAAACAACAAGGAGACAGAAAGGCAGAAATAGAAGTTTGATACAGTTAGTACACCTAGCTAAAGAGAAGACATTTCAGCAGAAGAGACCTTCCGCAAGGCACCCAACACAACACGCATTTTAAAGTGTATCAGGAAAACATCTCACCTTCCTTTTAACCTGCTGTGCCTAAAAGTGAGATTTAAGCAACTGAGCAGTCAGCCACCAAACCTCTGCGATTCCCTACATTTTCTCACTGCATGACATGTTTTCATTATTCCATATGTTCCAGTTCTCATTAGGTGTTCAAAGACAATGTCGCTTCCTAAAATAGCAGGGACCTCAGAGTTCAAGTGCAACTCCCCAACTGTAACAGTTAGCCATAAGACACACCTGTAAGAAAGCCAAAGGTAACCAAGATCAGCTGCAACACAGGTGGCCAAGGGCTCTGTCAGCATCTTACGCAAGCCCAAAATACCACCAACCCAGCGCAGAGCCTATCTCCCTCCCAGAGTAAGGAGGAGGGGAGGTGGTCTGCATTTGTCTCACATACTCTTACATCCTCATAATCCTTGTGATTAGTAAGAGGCAAGAGTTTGAGTAGATATTCCAAAAGCTGATCAATTGGATTGATAATTTGCTTCTTGCTTGAGGTGCTTCAGAAAAACTCTATTTTTTTCAACTGTTGGAGAATACAACTTTTTCAGTTACATACATACATATACACACACACACAGATGCAAACACATATTGTCCGATACAAGATTCCAATGAGGCATGATTCCTAGGAAGCAACTTACAGAGGTTAGTTGTGCTAGGTGACAAAAGCACCTGTAGGTCATACCCTCATACATGGCTAACAAAGCTACTAGAGACATTAGGAAGATCTGTACGCAGAATATAAGTAGTTAAACCTTAATAAAAAACTAGAAGTTTCAAAAGTTAACAGATTTTTGACAATGCCCATTGACAGCAGGAAATATTACAGAGCAAAATACATTTGGTGGAGCTGCAAGAGATTAGCTGAATTTTCAAGTATCATTTCAACACACGCCTAATCCTTGGAAAATTGAAAATTATACTAATAAAATTATCTGCATTATGCTCATTTAATAAGGGGTTAGAAACCACACAGTCCAGTCAGCATTCTGCAGCAACCAAGTTGTATTATTTTGAGCAAAACCTATAACCTTTATTTATAAATAAAGTCACACAGAAATAAGTACTTCTAAAAATGACAGCTAAACAAGTTTTCAAGCAAGTCAAGCACACGACTGTTCTACTGAGAGATGGAATATCTCCGCACTTAAACTTCTGAGATGCCAGTACAAACCTTACTAAACTAACAGAGGACACACACAATTGCTAGCACAACTATGACCACAACAGTTCTTAACTAGCAATATGTTCCTAAACATCTTGGATGTGTAAAACTGGTACCTCTTGAAACAAGGCAATTGTCAATTTGAGATGAAAACTAGTGCTCTGAGAATATACAATATTAAACAGTTTACCGAAATATCCAAGTCCAACTACTTCAAGATATGGTTGTTTCTAGCAACACTAATTTGCAAACAGCTTCTTGTAATGGCTAACTCTATAACATAGGAAGGTTCTACTGTGCACGTCTCATATTTTACCATTAAGATCTAAAAGCCGTCAGCTACACCTGACATAGCAGTATTTGACAACTGTAACTTTTTTATACAAGAACATGTAGTGGTACTCACCCTTTTACACAAGACCTTTGCAACATAGCCTCCCCACTTAAGACTTTGGACTGGACAGAGCAAAACAGTAGACAAGATCTGTTATTAATACACTTGCATCGGTTACTGTCAGATATAATATTTTAAGATGTGAGTATTAAAATATACAGATTTTTTCAAGAGATGTGGCATAATAAGATACAATTACTGCTCTCACATGAACCAGATGATTTTGATTCTACTCAAGAACTTTTCTGTACAACAGTTGCCTATGATCAGCAGTATTTCAGCACTCTTCAATAGTCTTGCTCATTTTTCTTTTGCAAACACACATGTCATTCTAGAGGAACATATGCCTTCATTTTGGGTGGCACTTCCTGTACTACAGTTCCAAAGTGACCTATGGAGACTGAAAGAAGGATCCGTATGTCACCGGCCTGCAAAGACTTCCTCCCCTGCTGAAGACTTCATGGGTTGGATCCAATTGCAGGTTAACATGCTCAAACTCCCAGGATGGAAGAGAGCTACTCTGTAGAGCCTGGAGCATGATTCCACTCACCTTGAAACAGACACTAAGCACAAGGTCAGCTAAACCATTTTCTATGCTCTACTAACTGGAGCAGGAGCTTAAATTAATCATATCTTAATCTTGATCAGAACACTGCCTACTGTGTGACCAGCGGCAAGTCACTTTCACCATATGTTCCACAACACAGTGCCACATATGGACACCTGAAGCAGCTCAAACCACCTGCTCAGGAGTTTAGAAGCAATGTAGCTATATTAGGAGATGAAAAAGATGAAAACAGACAAGGAGATGACAATGCTAATGCTGCTTCTAGTGTATAGAAAACCTATTTCAAGTCAGTCAGAACCCACCGGGCAATGCAGAAACACACTGATTTCTCCACAGTCTCAGCTCCTATTTATAAAATGGGACCAACAGTAGCTTCCTACTGAAAGGGATACTGTAAGAATGAAATAGACTGAAGCACTAGAGATACTGCAATGATTAAATAAGCGTTACAGTTAAATCAAGATAAGAATGGACTGGGGCACACAGCCAACATGCCATCAGCCCCCAGAGACTTTGTTTCTCACGGATCTATTCCGGTCATCTTCTCTGGACACTTGTAAAAACACCTGAATCCGGCATTACTGAATTACTGTAAATACACCCAAGTACTGCAACCTGCCAAATTCCTACCAGATGGCATCAGTCTGGTACACATACAGCAGTAAGCAGCAGCATATTAAGGAAACTACCGTGAGAGAAACTGTTAAGAACAGACTCTCTGCTATCGAGAGCCCCCACGGGCAATGGGCATCTGCTGCGGAACAGCACCAGGCCATTTTCAAAATCCACACCTACCCTTTTGAATAAGCACTGTACTTTACTCTCAGCCAAACGCCAAAATTAAGTGTTCCTTGAAGATTTCCATTAAATACTAACTAGAATTGCAAGCAAACCATGTTCTTTTTTCACCCTTTCTTGATGCAACCAGGACAAACTGTGAGATAACATGGGATGCAGCCAAAACCAGGAAGAAATAGAAAGGCTATGGTCAGGTTTTATTTTGGTTTGATCACAAAAGATGAAAGCCTGTTTTTAAATAAAACAGCTATGAACCCCTTATGTTTATTCAGATATCATATTTCATTAGTAATATGCTGTTGCATTGTCTGGTCAGTCCAGATGAAGTCCAAATACTGCACAGAATATTACAAATCTGGAAGAAGGGAAATTAAAAAAAGAGCATAAGGACACAGAATTTATGGCATATTTATTTTTTGTCTCCTCTTTCAACCAAAATTTCCATTACAGCTTGCTTTAGGAATGCCAAATATTACTAAGTTTTATGTTTTGTCATAATTCTCTTAAATGTGCTTTGTGAAACTAATGGGATGCTAACAACAAGAATACTGCACCTTGCAAAGGAGTGGTGAGTGAAGCAGGGAATACACATTAGCACTAGAAATATGCAGGGAGAAGGTAAATAAGCAACCTCTTCGGAGTAGGTATTGGTGAACTTCACTAGGTTTCCACTTTTCCATACAGGACTCAGGGCAAGCTCCTTCCCCTGGCCACTGCAAGTGCTTTCCAGCCCACATTCTTTAGACATGTCTAAACTTGTTCTTACAGCCCTCCTTCCTGAGGGTAAGTCCTGCATACAAAAAGGAGAGAAAAAAAAAAAAAGAGACACACACCTACAACCTTTATTGTTCCCTTTCCTATACTCAAAGCGGAACACCTCTCTTCTCAGCATTACACTGCTAAGGGTGCCTGCTCAGGCACTGCTACCCCACTGAAAACGGGTAGACATTTTTAATTCTTCTATTTAAGTTGAGTTGCCCAGCTGCAACTCAAGGGTTCCTCTTTGGCCATCACAGCCAGGAGAACACAGCTGTTTCACCACACAAGTTTAAGGAAGGAAAAAACTGTACTGCCAATAGCTGCAGCTCAGAACACACGACTCTAGAACTGTAACCCTGGCAAAAGCAGTAATATAGGAGTTGAAAAGAATCCTCTTTTATTACACTAGAGTCTTTTACCAGCCACCAAAGGTCGGAAGAAGCCCATGAGAAGCCCTTAACCACTCTGCTTCATTAGCCCACTCAACTCATAACATACTCAAAGGCGGTGATACTATGGGTCTTGCCCTTCTGTTCAGGCTGGAAAAACATCTGTATCAGATAAAGTATCTTTTATTTAATGACAAAAAGGGCATATTACACTACTTTTCATAAAGCATTCACCCAGCAAGCTTCATTCCAGTAATACAAGACGCGATGTGATAAGGAAAAAGATATCATTAGCGTTAGGATGGCAACCTAAGCAAGATTCATTTTGCACGCCCAAGAAAGACATCAGGCTCATATTAGCCTAGAGGCGTTTATCAACACTCACTTTAGCAGAAGCCTTAGCCCTTGATGAGCACCAATTACATTTTAAATGGAGTTCTTCCCTTTGATCAAGGGGTGAGATAAGATCACACTTATGCCACAGAGCTTGGATTGCAACATCACAGCAGACATGTAGTTTACCTACACCTAACTACTAGCAGAAGAGACAGTCCTCCAAACATAGATTGCCATTACAGTGACAGAGAAAAGAATTTTCTTCGTGTAAAAGGATATCAGAGAAGCATAAGGGACATTATATGAACTCAACATTAATGTAATGTTATAATACAACTCAGTCAGATACCAAAGGCATGCAGGCAGACCAAAGTTAAAGGTCAGCAAATTAACTCTCACCAAATCAAATACAGATGCTTGTTTCATCCAGCACACGTGGCATTTGGCGAGAATTAATTGCATTTCATAATATCATAAACATGTAGTTTAATAGGTGGTGAACGCTTAACCCCAGTAAGAAAGGTCAGGCAGATTCCATACATCTCTTATGGATCCTCCAAGCTGTGAAATGTTATTGCTTACACACTGGAAGGATGGGGCAGGCACGTGGAAACCTGCAGGCAAACTCCTCCTGCAAAGGGAAGCACAGCCCACGGCTCTTAAGGATAAATAACCCTTCACTCGGAAGTCACCTCGGTCTGGAAATGAGCACCCAAGTGCCGAAAGGCTCATACAGCCTCCCTAACACCATGTGGAGAGAGATTTCATATGAATTTCCTTTCTTTCACTAAAGCCCTGTGTGCAGGACAAATACACTAACATTTGTGAGGAACCCTGTTACCACAAGCCATGGCCCAAAAAACTGAATGCATGACAGGTTGCTCCAGGGGCACTGTAGGTCTTATCAACTCATCCTTTCTCCTCTCAAGCAGGAGTTTCTCAGTACCTCCCTCCTTTTGCCAGGGCTTACATACTTGGGATAACCGGAGGATGAAGCGGAGAGAGGCTTGAAACACTACACCCCTAGCACGGTGATGCCTGTCTATATGACATTGTCTGCAACATTGGATATATTTATTAGCATTTCTTCTGTGCGAAGCTTCCCTGCAAATGAAAAACCTCTTCCAAGATAATGATGGAAGGAGAGCGGTCCCACCACCTTCTCTGCTCTCCCTAACTGCTGCTAGTCATTTTGACGTGCCTGCATGCAGCTTGACATGCCTGGAAGGAGCTCATCTGTTTCAGCATGATTGAAATCAGGCAATCCAGCGATTTAGATTTAAGAAATCAAAAGAAATGAGTGCACAAGCCAGAAAGTCCTGCATACTTGTGAATACTTTCTGACAAGCTGCATGCACGCATCACTCATAACTGCCATTCATCCAGTAGCATCTACTGGATAACAACCATTTTTCAAGGTCCTCTACTTGAGAAAATAAGACAAATTTAAACAGGCGTTTTAGGTAGTGCCCTGTACTTTGTCCTCCATTACCTCTTGCAGTGCGCTAGACAGTGTACAGACAAAAAGGGGCCTTACTGTTGGCCAAAGAAATTACACGCTTAGAAGAGAAACTTTCTAATATGGAGTGTCATGCAGAAACATATGGAATGGGCACAGAATAAACAGAGTTACGAAAACCTGACACACACCCTACTGAAATCTCAAGCAGAGGCCACTAAAGACTTGTTGTCACTTATGGAACCTGTTCAAGAAGGAAGAAAAAACAACTGATGTATTGGTCAATCTCTGCACCTACTGCTGAGGAGTTGAAAGACCTTTCATCTCTATTTGGTTAATACTGAGCAAGCACCCTGACTCTTTAATGCTACTAGCTATACATATCACTCTCCTATCCTAAAACTCACTCTCAGAAGGCTACAGTAAACTTTCCAGTAATACTCATTGTGGTTTAAGCATTTCAAATGTTGCTTTTAAAGTCATTATGCTGGCAAAATTCTACTTTTAGATTTCTTATCTCTAGTTAAAATAGTTTCAACAGCCACTCAATATTTAAGTAAACAGAACTTGTCAATGAACACTACAAGATTAAAAGGGAAAAAAGAAAAATCACAGAACCCACAACAACTCAAGAAACTATAAAACAGAAGGAAAAAAAAAAAAAAAGGAGTAAACACGTGGAACAAAACAAACCAGTGCAGTTGGTCTCTGTGCTCAGGCATTCACTGACCCTCAGCAATTACAAATGAATAATTTTATAGAAGGCAGTAGCACAAACTGGTTGTGCAACTTGATTTCAAGTTTTATCCCACAATTAACAGATCTATTTAATATTTCAATTTTTGCTAATAAAATATTATTGACTGTGTTTGTTCACACGGTGGTTCTCTCTAGTCTTCTTCACCGAAAGCATAACTCTTACTTTATCTTGGAAAAAAACATGGGTTTAAGTATTTTTCCAAATAACTAGAACATAATAGAGTTCACTTGATAGTACTTAAAAAGTAGAAGGCTAAATAATAATAATAATAATAATTTTAGTGCTGTGTCACTCTCAATTGTTTCCAAAATCCTACCATGCTTTGCAGCTCCCAGTATACACAATTAACATGACTGACCTTGTTGAAATCTCACTGAGCAAGCATGATAGCACTAAAAAAAGAACACCAGCCCTCACAACCAGTTGCTACCTATTAACAAACGAGCATATTTCTATTTTTTCCTCCAAGGCAGACTTACAAATATATCAGCCCTAAAGATTCACCAAGAATGGAAACCAAAGTATTTGGTGATGCAACAGGCACAAACAAACGGTATCCATGAACTATTAAGAGCAAGGGAGCAACCGAACCTAGAGTGCAATAAAAGGACTGAAGTGTCAGCGTGATGCAGAGCTAGCTGAGTCTACAACTACAGTAACAAAGGCCAAATTGTAATGGAGGCTCAAAACAAGGGGAGCAGCTAACCACAAGCATGGCAAACTGTCTTTACCGTGTAAAATTTGGCTGGAAGTCACAACTCGCATAAATATGTTACCTGGGGGTAGGGGTAAGAGGGACAACAGGCTGCAGAAAACAAAGAGGAGATTCTTCTTAAAGAACATCACCAGTAAGGGACCTTTTTCACACAGGAGAATCTATCCCACGTGCAACTTAGCCTCCTCTCATATCTTTTAAAGAATGACTTTGATTATAAAGCTTTCAGTAGCCAAGGGCTTCCCAGATCAGAGAAGGTTTCTCCATATCAGCAGATTGCTCTGATTGGGGTTTTCCCCTTCCCTGCAAATTCTTGCTATGCCAATAAAGTTATGCCATTTTTATGCTCGAGATTTCTGAACACATACACTTTTAAAGTAACTAATGGGGTTCTTTGTGGGTTCTGCACCCAACTAAGCCAGGGAAATGGCAGGCCTGTATTCTGTACTAGTACTCCAGCTGTAGATCCATTTCTGTGGTCATGTACCCAACCTACAGTGACCTGAATTATTATGTATTTCACCTCAGTAGTCTGTTTCAAGAGATCAGAGTAGCCTGTACCCTTAAACCAGCATCAATTCCATGACAACTCCACAGCAAGTCAAGTAACTTTAAAAAGCAACTTGCTTTTGCTTTGCTTGCTTTTGTCAAGTCAAGCAACTTGACAAATATATCTATCTTTTCACTACTGAAAGTGGCCCCCAAATACTGTAAAATTTGGGTCAAAGAACTCACAACTAAACCCATCACAACTCCCGGACTTCAAAAACCAAGGAAATGTCTATGTGACTATCAGATAACTTTCAAACATTTATTCTGCAGCTAGAAAAGCTCATGACATCCTTGGAAAAGGCTTGAGAAATGCTCCATCTAAACTCTCTGCTATTAGGGAGTAAAGCACAATGCTTCATCAGCAGCTTCAATTTAGCTGTGCCCCTTTTATTAGCTACAGAGCCTGCTGCTGTCAATACAGAGGTCTTTGCCAGAAAAAACACCCTGGCTCACAAAAAACAGCGGCTTTCTAGTCTGAATTAACAAGAGAATACAAGCCACTGCTTTTTCTATCAGCTGTTAGGAGCTGCTAATGATAAACAAAGCACTTTTATTTAAAGTCTGACTACCACAAGTTAAAAATATCCATGTTTAGTTTAAACTCTAGCTAAGTTTTGCAATTTAAAATTAGATTCTCTCTCCAACAGAGAAGTTCAAAAAATACAGAACATAACTCCAGGACAAGAGTTGACCTGTTTAAAACTGTAAGATCAAAAAGCCACTTTTTTTTTTTTTTTTTTTTAAATGCTCCCATGGAAGCCAAGTTTATCAAGAGAATACACACTGACTGTCTACCAGTGGTCAGAGTATTTAATTATTGCCTTTTATTTTCCTGAATATATTTCATGGAATGTGAGGGGCAGAGGTTTCTTTATCTGCTTTGCAAAAAATGCTTTTTTAAAAATAATTAAAAACTGATTTATAGATGTTTGACTGTAGAGAGCTTTGAAACAGAAAAACACTTTTTGAATACTTTTTCAGCTTTAAAACTGAGATGGACTAAAATCAGACCGCTTACTTCCACTGCTCTTTGCACGAAGATGTTTTTATCTGTTTGATGATTATTTGCAAAGCTCAACTCGCCACTGACAGCTGATATCTCCCATCATAGTTATTGATATCATTCAGCACTGAGCACAGGCCATGAATATCACCAGACAAAACACATTTTCCCAGAGCTTGACCCAGTGCTGAGGGGAAAATAGTGGTATCACCTCCAGGATGGCATGCGGAGCCAAACACGCAGGATAAGCTTCCCTCCATACAGGCTGCTGATAGCCTATTTTAGAAAGCTGACTTCAAGAATCACAGATAATATTTGTAAGATGAAACATAAAAATATTTGTCTTCGGTGAAACATAAAATTATTTTTGAACTATAATCTCTGTGGAATCTACTATAAAGTGCAATCGCGAACAAAACTTTTCTGCATCTCGATGCAAAATGATGCTGGGCACCAAAGAGGTCACAGGAGAAACTGAAAAACAGTAGCAGCCACAGAAGGCACCACCAGTATTCAATTTATTCCTCTGCATTTCAAAGGACACGTGTTAGCCTTAGTCAGAAGATGCACCTTCCAACTTCAGCCAGGCCTCAAATTATTCTGCATAATCCTAATTGAGAGCCCAAGTAAAGCCTTACCTGCACAAGGAACCTGCAAGTAAAATAAATTATGCCAGAAAGCACGCCAAGCATGCTTAAGTATAATAAAGCCTTTTAAAATGATTAGCAGGTTTACTCTTTAACCTGGCACGGTGACCAGCGTTCAGCGCCCAAGAGGACAAGCACAATAAGGATAAAGCATTGCACAAATACTCCACATGCCGAAGTAAGAGGCTTACTTCAGCGAGACAATACCCTCCTTTCTACACCAGCACCCACGGAGAAGCCCTCTCCCCGGACGCTATTTATATGTTATTTAGGCACTCACTTGTGCGGCCCCTTTCTCGGCAGGGCTGCGGCCGGGCCTGTCACCGGCGCCGCGGCCGCCGCGGGACCTACTTGAGCGCCGTGACGGTGCGCTGCTCGTAGTGGTAGCGCGGCAGCGGGCAGCCCCGCGCGTGCGCCTGCTTCAGGATCTCCATGTGCTGCTTGCAGTCCTCGGCCATGCGCTCGAACCTGCGGAGAAGCGGAGCCGCGTCCGGAGCTGCGTCCGGAGCCGCATCCGGAGCCGTGTCCGGAGCCGCGTCCGGCTCGGCTCCTCCTGCATTATCCCCGCAGGAAAAGTTGAATTTTTGCTGCTCTCTGAGCCCCACAAAGCGAACTCGGAAGAATCCCAACTAAAAACAGGAGCAGCCGCTGCACCCCGGGCATCCCCTTCCCGGTCGCAGCGGGAAACTCTCTTCCCAGCAGAGGGATTGGAAGCAGCCGGAGCGGAATAACCCCCGGGGGAATTTGGCTGGGAGAACCGTGTTGATCTGTCTGTACTGGGATCGAGAAGCAGCTTCCCAAAGGGAGGAGGAAACATCGTTGGGAAAGGAGAGGAAGAGAGAGGGGGGAAAAAAGGGCTGGGACGGGGGGA
>JAWLRI010000390.1:3279681-3324537 GCA_034781795.1 Crypturellus tataupa
GTGGCCCCGAGGGAGAAAGTGGCCCCGGCGGGCGCGGGGCGGCGGTGTCAGGGGAGAGGGGAAAGGGAGGAGAAGGCTGCCCGGGGCCATGGCAGCTGCTTAACAGCGCGTTTGCTTAAGAGCGCGCTAAAGGGAAAACAAAACGGCAACCTTCCTGAACCTCCACTCTGAAGAAAAGACGTTTGGGGGGTTTGTTTGTTTGTTTGTTTGTTTGTTTGTTTGTTTGTTTGTTTGTTTGTTTGTTTTTCCCCTCGTCAATAGAGGACTAGAGATAGGCTTGAACCAGTGGCTGAATACTGATTTCTACCCTGATGCTGGTTTTACCCCTCCTCATCATTGCTGGTGTCACGATTGCTTTGGTCTTGCTTTCTAAAAATTTATAAATATAAATAAATACAAATATGAAAGCGTGCATTTGTGTTTTAAATAGCTTGAGTATAATGGCTGCAAGGCATTCTGCCAGTCAATACCTTCAACGCTTGCAGGATGCAAAGCTGAAACTTCATACAAGAGTGGTGGGCACTGTGCTAGAAGAACAGACATGGGATCGGAAATAGCGGTATGGATCTGAGATGTGCCACACAGGCCTCCCAATTTCGAGATGAAAATAAATGCAGCAGCTGTGTGAATGAGTATCATAAAGTAAAAAGCTGATACACCATAGGGACAACAGGATAATTTCAGAGTTACGTGGATTCACTACTTGAAAAATTACTGTTTGATGCTTGTTCTTTTCACATTTATAAGTTGCCTTCTTAGCATTTATACAACACCATAAGGCCTTGTATATATCCATATATTCTACATAGATGGACAAATGAACTCGCAGTCTGTACTATGCATCTTTGGAAAAGAGAACGTGTTGTAAACTGATTCAGGCTCTGCCTTTTACTGATGGCTGACACCAATCTTTAAAGTAGAAGAGTCCTCAAAACACGCAACAGCTGTTACCTAACGCTTTCATTTCACTAGTGTCTAAAAAGTGCACCAGTTTTTATGGCGCTATGTGTAAATCAGCACAAAAGGGAAGGTCTGAAATAGTACTGTGACTGAGGCCCTTTAAGGAGGGCCGCAGCCAAGGTGGCTGCACGGTTTGGCGCTGGGCTGAGGAGAAGGAGCCCCGTCTGCCCGGGATGCTTCCCTGGAGGCAGGTTTCCAGGGCTGGCCCCAGCCCGCTGTGCAGGACAGTGCCATTTCGGGAGCCCCACGAAGCCCCGTGCAGGGCTGCGGTGACCTCCGCAGGGTGGGACCTCCACAGGGTGGAGCGGTGGCTGGATGGCCCAGCTCACCCGAGCGGTGGCTGTGCGTGAGTCAGAGCCCTATGGCATTTTTAGCAACTGCAGACTTCCTTCAAGTGCTCTTTGCCCAATATTGGCATTTGTTTGCTTTTTTTTTTTTTTGTTTCTGAATCCTGCACGTAAAAGAGGCTTTGGGTGGGGAGACCAATTCACCGCAAAAGGCTATTTCTGTTTTACTGTTCTCACTGTGGAACATGAGAGCTTCCAGCACACCTTCCTCATCTTCCTCAAAGGAAGTGTTTCACTTCTGGTCCCCTCCTGAAGTCAATATAATCCCTGCTTCAGTCTGCTGAAGAAACTTTTCCACCACTAGATAAGCAGCAAGGAGACATGAGGAAAACAGGTATTTTTATTACAGTCATCACTTAGAGAATCTGGGCCTGTAACAAATTCCAACCTGAGACCCATTTGTACGGCTTGTGAAGCTCTCACTGGTCCTCTTCCTCAGTTCGAAAGAGCAGAGGGAACTCTGCTGTGATGGTAGGACTGAAATTTGAGTCTGGCAATATCTGAGGGTAGGCAAGCAGCTGGTCTTGCAGATCACTGCATTTCCAATCATTTGGCTGCCCGTGAAAGACACCTCAAAGGTTTAACTTTGGATAATAAAAACAGAAAATACATGTGTGTGCATGTGTGACAACACCGTAAAGCACATTACCACAGTAACTGTGTATGTTTAGCTGGAAACTCATAATGTGTTCATTCTTTTTGTTAGAGGGTGGTTGAAAATGTATTTTTAGTTCTTGTTTGTGGGGTGAATTCATTAAAGCTGATTTATTTATCTGTCATTTAACTCCTGAATGTTATGCTTGCCAGTTAACTTCTTGCATGTTTTCGAGATTAAAGTGCAATTCATTACAACTCTAATATTGGTACAACAAAAGTTTCCTGATTGCCCATTGAAACATGTGCTCTTGAAACTTAAAAGAACAGCAGCAAGAAAAAGCAGCTCTCACCTCTTGGATAGGCCTGAATAAACAGAAGGACCTTACTGTGTGCCCCTTTAATGGTTTCACAGTGGTTAATGTAGCAGTGCTTCTGTCTTAACTGCACAGATGCTTCCCAAGGTTGCAGGAGGGAAAGCAAATGTCTCTCACTGTTGTTGTTTGGATCATTCATCTGCCGTCATCCTTCTCTGTCATGCATCTTAGGCCAGTCCCTGGATCCTACTTGAATGAGCACCATCTCGAGAGTAAGACACACAGATCTAGTTAGCAGATTGCAAATTTGATAAATTGATTATTCATTGGATCTTTTTATAACTTTCTAAATAACAAATCTACTTTATACATGTATGTACATACACATATTTAAACAGTGTTGTATTGTAATGACTCTCTTTGTTTTTTAATTACATTACTTCCCTCAACACTAGCTCCTTTACAGCCTGCTCTGGATGAATGAGATGGGGCTGGGGGGAAAAGAAGAGTGTCTACAGTTCCTCGAAGGGGATTCATCTGAGTTGCTTACCCATGCTGATCTTTTCAAGCACAGATTACAACAGTTCTGGGTTGGTTTTTTTTCTGCAATTGCATCACCTCAATCTCTTCCTCACCCGAGATGAGATTAGTAGCCAATTGACATGATGCAATTAGTACTTCTGTTTGTAGAATAAAATTTCTGTTAAAAAAGTACTCATTGTCTAAAGAAATGTAAATAACCTGGCTTTACTGTGATGTTCAACCAGCATGCATGGTGTTCATTTCCACAGCAGGGACCGGAACACTGCCTCTCCAAGAGTGCACATTTCTTCATTTGCTATAATTTTCCATTTGTTACAGTAATTTGATTCAGAAGAATGTTCAAATTAATCATTTGCTGATTCCCTGCTTTTTTCTTTTTTTTTTTTTCCCTTAACAAGCAGGTTTGCAAAGGGATATCAGTTTAGTTTGCATGGATAGTTGGTGAATACAGTTCATATGAACTAAGACCGTGGTTCCATAGAAATGGAAACAAAGCTGTGTGCCATCATAGCACCTAGCAGGGAAGGGCTATAAAACAGTTATAACCCCACGACTTCTACCTTGTCAAATTATCAGAGGTATTATACAGTATTTACCTCACCTTTAACAGCTGGTTGCTGAGAGAGGACAGATAATTCTTTATAATATAAAGTCTGCTGGGAAAAAGTTACCATTTCAAAAAAAAAAAATTGAGATTGTTTAACACCATTTCAATAGATAGATTGGTTTTAGTCTATTTTAAACCCAGATTTGCCATTTTATCTAAAAACACTCTGATTGACCCCATATTTTAGGCCCTAGTTTTCCATACCAAATCTGTGTACTACCGGATTACCAGACTGGATCTTCATCATTCATGATAGGTAGGTAGATGGTCATATTTCTATTAGAGTAACCTATGTCTACAGTATGGATTTTGTTCAAACTTTAAGCAGGCTACCAGGTAACAGAAAATGGTTGATGTAGCACAAAACCTGCTGTTACAGTGATAACACAGCAAAATCTATCTAGGCCAGATCAGCAGATTACACAATGTGGTTTTTGCATATTTTTTTCCAGTACTAGGAGCCCTTAAACACAATTATTTCATCATCCATTTAGGGCCTAGATATTTTTGGCAACTAGTGCAGGATTACACATGGAAGGGTTGTGACTTTGGCTTTTAGCCTTGCCTAGACCAAATGACTATACTATGATGAAGGCATTTTTTTAAAAAGGTGGCACAGGAGTTGCAGTAATATTGCCACTTGTAGCATTTGAAATTTATTTTACCAAAAGTCATATGTGTATATATATATATATATATATATAAAGTAACCTAAGAGCACCTAGTGTACGTCAGACCTTACGTATGAAAACATGGGGATTTTCAGGATGCAACTGGATTTAAAGGCAAATTTAGAAACCTTTTTTGTCATTGTGCCCTTTGTGTAACAAAGAGCACAATGCTTAATGCAAATCAGAGCTTAATGCAAATGCGTACTTGTAATTTGTTCTTCTAAAAGGCACCTTACAGCATCCTAACAGTTACCCTATCCTGGATTTGCATCCATGTCCCAAAAAGGTGGTGACTCTGAGAAAGACTCCTTCCAACAGGGCCAAGGCTTTGTGGCAATGCTCTAGCTCCAGGGTCTGAGCACTCAGCGCAGTCTGATGGATCTTAGGATTGCCGTCAGACTTAAGCAGAAGGTTCTTTCATCTAAGTGTGGATTTGCACAGAAAGCAGTTCTGCACAGCAAAGTTTCCTGTCTGAAATGAGGTAGATTTAAATCTTAAACTCGTTTTGCAAACAGAGGTAACCACTGTTACTTATCTTTGGAGAGGTGAATAAACAGCCGATTAGCCAAAGTCACATGCCAAGTTTAAAAAGTGTGTTTTTTGTTCATGGCCACAAAAAGTTATTTTTCTTAGTGATATATTTTTTTTAAAGGTCAGCATATTGCAATTTGTATCTTTGAGTGAAAGGATTGTTTGTCCTGTTTGGCAAAGCTTTGCCCAAGAAAGTTGCACTGTATTTCACCACATGATTCTTGAAAGCTTTATACATTTATTCATTTAAGATTCACAGTTGAAAACTGAAAATTGGCAAACTAAAAATATAAAGGAAAAAGATTATTTGGGTAGAGAAATAAATTTGCCTCTACCGTCAATCACAGAAGGTCACCAGGGAATAATCATTCCCTGCCCCTTTGCCACACATAATGCTTTAGGGTACATCACTACTACCACCACTACTAAAAAAATCACTATTTACATATAACTTTACAAGTATGCTCCTGTTTGCACGCATGATCCATTCAAGTCATTAGGATTTACTGCACAGTAACTGGAAGAATGTTACCCCGTTTAACTAGAATTTAGGACTTCCCAGTAAGGTTGGTAAGTATTTTAAAGTTGATGTGGGAATTGCAGTAGGTAAATTAAATGACTCAAAAGTGAGTCAGGTACAGAACTGGGTTTGTTTCTATAATTAAATATAGAATATAATTAAAAAAAATCAGCTAATGAATGGGCCAGCTGTTGTTGAACAAGAGTCAACATCCGACTGTTCATCTTGATACCAGAACTGTTAGTGAAGGATCTCTGTTTTGTATACATGCAGGTATAGAAGATTTTGGTGTACCCCTTTGAGAGAGTCAAAGGCTGGGGACTTGGTCAGTCAGCTAAAGCATATTGTCATTTCAGGTCATATCCTCATGAATGCAGAATGATTTTGATAAAGCAATGAACATCCCTTAAGTAAAACAAAAATAATAATTTCAAATCAGACTGACTTTATAAAAAGTCTTACCTTGAATGAAATTTTGGATGTCAGGATGAAGAAGCAGCAAAAGGATATGAATTCTAATCCCAGTGTTGACTCTTAATGACCTAGACCAAATCACTCAAACTCATAACCACTTGAACAATCTTGCATTGCTGTGAAATGGTGAATTCTTCTAAATAACTGAAATAACTATAAAAAGAAAAACAAATTGTTAACTTCTGTTAATGGAAGCATTTCTAAGCCCCCAAATGTTTCTAAGTACAAAGGAGTAAGCAATGAATAGTCAAGAGATGGATGCCAAACTGCTTCTAATGAGTTTGCTAG
Organism: Crypturellus tataupa; assembly: GCA_034781795.1. Taxonomy (NCBI): domain Eukaryota; kingdom Metazoa; phylum Chordata; class Aves; order Tinamiformes; family Tinamidae; genus Crypturellus; species Crypturellus tataupa. The sequence continues at coordinate 3,285,534 of JAWLRI010000390.1, forward strand.
ATGTATTTACAGTTGGCCACAGAACAACACATACTGCTAGAAAAGGGCAATGATTATAGGTAGTCTATCAATACAGAGAGTTAATCCAGCAAGACTAACATTTACCAGCCCTACCCGACTTGCAGATTTTTTTCCCATTGTAAGATTTCTGCACTATTTGTTAATAGAGCTGCATTACTTTTATACTTGAATTGTCCTTGGGATTTTGTTCGTTTGTTTTATTTTGTTCTATTCAGGTTTCAAACAGCTTACACAAAGTTCCAAATTAGGTAAAAGTTGCCCCTGCCTGCTGATAGAGAAAAAAAATGATGATAGTGTGCTAAACTAGGCTAAGCAGTAAGTAGGAAGGTGCTCTGAAGTCTTTTACCCAGGAAAAAAAAAAAGATCCCTTTAACTTCATTGATTAACTTGCTTCTTTCAGACATTACAATATATTTACATTTCTTAGTCCACTAGATGATTGTAATAGGTTAGGCTCAAATCACTCAGCAGAATTAATTTCTTCTACTGCACCTTGTGTTGAGGTAGCATGTTTTAGAAGTTTTTAGAACTATTCTGTAGAATATAAATCTATTCTAAATATATTTGATGGTTAATAAAAAGTGGATTCTAAATTTATTTTATCCTACCTTGGATCCCTTTACCCAAGCATGAACCTGGATGACTGTCAGATAAACGGAGCACAGAAAATGATTTGTGTAAAACTGAAAGTATCATCGGTATCAATACTTAAATGAAAGGTCAATGGCAACTTAAATGAATACTTAAATGAAAGTCAAAGGCAACTTTTAAAAAATTATTTTTAATATAAAAATAGCAAAAAATAATTACCTGGTCATCTTTTCTTTACCCAGATATACAAAAGGAGAGAGATTTATCTAGAACACACTCCATTAGTGATTTTGATAAGATACAGAAGAATAATGTTCCCAAATGGAAAACAACTGTTGCAAGTTTAACGCTAGCAGCGAAAAGATGATGCTGCAAGAGTGGTGAAAGCACTTTGAAAAATTAGCAGGAGCAATGTCTGCTCCATCTGTTCCGGATGTTTGTCCAGCAGCCATTTATCAAATACACGCACTCGTACCCTATCCTGCCCGATGTCTATGTGGAGAGGGTCAGGTTTCACATGCTGTGCTGCCAAAAGGAAAAGCGAAGGTTTTTTAACTTCACACAAGCTGTAGTCAGAGCAGTAACTAAAACATTGACATTTCCTTATGTGCCATCAACCTGCTTGGAAAATCATCTGGAAGAGTGCTATCCGCAGGTACTGCAGCCTGGCCCCTACCAGCACCCGCATGGAAGGGGCATGTGATGATGCAGCCTCAGGAGGAGCCTGATCCTGCTGAGGGAGCTGGAGGGCCTCAAGCAGGAAGGACTTGCTCTCTGCCACATCAGGGGTGATGCCAGCACACACTGTTCCGCGGCTCACTGAGATGTTGCTCAAAGCAGGGCCTAAAAGATAGGAGCTTACTAATGGAAAAGCAAAAATGCTCTTACAAGGAAGATACTGGTAGTTCTTCATAGATTGTATTTAAAGACCCAGATTTGAGAAGCTTGTGTTCCACCTAAATCACTCCCAGCTTCCTTTTCCCCTCTTGCCCAAGTCTTTGGACATCAGGAAACAACAAACAAAGGAATTTAAAGCTCAGCGGGCTGAATCTGGGTGTCTGTGCTTATGTACTGGTGGACTGGAGAGCTTGAAATAGACTTTTTAGAAGCTACATGATCTTGAAGGAAGACAGAATTTCTCACTCCTTTTTTTTTTCCCCTTGTTTATAGCTTTCCTCTTATCTCTTCCTTTTTAAAGCATGTGAAGCATGCAAATATTTTAATTTAGCTATTTTTTCTTAATAGTTTAAATTTATTTGGCTGCTCTGAAATATCGGAGAAGTGTGTTAACTCTATCTACTAAAGAATTGCTTGCAAAAAAAGAGAAGTAATTTGCGGGGGGGAAGAAGAAATAAATAAAATATTACTTCCTAAATAATAGGAAATAAATGATTAATTTAAATATTTCCTTAGTGTTAGAAATAGTCCCCAAATCTGAGCAAAAACTTCTTGTTTGTTTGTTTGCACTAATTTTCATATATTCTAATTTGAATTTCAAGTGAAATTTACACCAGTATCACAACTGGTTACTGCAGCCAAAGACTGGCTGTAACTGTAAGGCAAAAATCCCATTACTTGAGCAGTAGTTTCTCTAAAAAGCTCCACAGAATGTAAGCTATTGTTAAAGCATCTTTGACAGTATTTTCCATCTTCAGATCTTAAAACATATTGTAAACATTAATGAACAGTCTCACTGAATACCTGTGGTCTTGTGGTTAAGACACTGAACTCTGTTTCAAAAGAAAGAGGTTCAAAGCCTTGCACTGTCACAGACAGCTCATACAATACTAAGAAAATTACCAAAACTGTGATCCTGAAGTGCTTTAAATTTAGGCACTAGAGTAATTCTTTCAAATATAGTGGTACATGTCTAAATGTTGCAGATTAGGAAATTTAAGAGTACCTTTAGTTCCTAAGCCCAACCAACCCTCCTGCAGCAGTTTACATCTACATCACCCATTTTGCATTTGGAGCATCTGAAGAAGTTCTCAGAATAATCCTACTGATGCCCCTGCAGAGGCAGTGCGGAGTGGCAGTCACCTGGAAGCAGCAGAGCAGGGATAGGATAAAGAGCAGTATGTTAAACCACTGGTGCTTCATTGCTGCTGCAGCAGTTTCAGTAAATATTTGCCCGAGGACTCAGTCTGGCCTTAGTCAAGCTGTACTGCATAATGACTTTCTCGTGATCAGGTCTTTTTCTGGGTTCACATGGTAACTTTGTTCAGTTTCCTATGGCATATGGGGATCCTGATTTAGTAAGTGTATTCAGCACAGGTTTGATGAAAACATCAGGGCTCCGTCCAATAGGTGAGTGATGAGCAGCCTCACTCAAGAGATTTGAGCTCAGCCTCCTCCTCGGAAGATTTCAGTCCATTTCTCATGTCTGTTTCTCACTATAATTTTCCTCTTCTCAGTGTAACCCTGGTGGTGTTTCTTAGTGGACTGGCTCAGCTGGTTCTGAGATTTTTAGGTTTCATGGCTTGTACATGGCTAACTCTCTTCATAAATCATGTAAATAATCTGAGGAGGAACTATGACACTTGCCTTTGCAGCAGTGCTATTAGTATTGGCAAAGTATTGCTATTATAAAAAATGCTTCCAAAGGATATAAACAATGCTCAACTGTTGTGTACATTACAGCTTTTTCATCATCATTACTGATACATACCTGTCATTCCTTTATTGAGGAGCAGCACCAAAATATTTTCTGTACGTTTATCGGGAGTTCTTTCCTTTAATAAATTCCTGCATTGTCTATTAGGCTTGTTTAAAGTGTGTATTTGCTCTTGCTTTTGCAAAGAGTTGATTCTTTGGTCATGTGGAGCTTGAGGTACAAAGTGAAGCCCTGGGGAGAGAAGCTCAGAGGAATGGAGAGAAGAGGGGTCATACAGTCCGCCGAAAATGCAGCTTTGCAGAAACCAGAGAGTAGGCCTGTCATTTGAATCAGTGACTGCTTTGAGGGCAATAAAAGTCACAAACAAATGTTGGTACCACAAATGCTGGAAGACCTTATAAATCACATCAGAAAGGGAAAAGCAATTAAGTGAAGTACGATAGTCCTTCTTAAAACCTATCTTCAAAAATAGGTTTACTGTCCCTTCAGGATAATAATTTTCATAGCAGAAGTCTGGCAAAAACCTCTGGCAACTATTTTTTGTCTCCTCTACAAGGATAATTATGTTTCCTTTCTGTGCTTAAAGAACATTTTCCCCAAAATTTGATAATATAATTAAAAAGCATACAGAAAAGCAAAGAGTTCACCAGACTGGAATTGTAAATTCAGCAGGAATTCTGTCTTGAGTGTTCTTTAGTGCAAAAAAAGCAATTTGGTCACCTCTTCCTCACTAACAGAACCCTAGAAATGAAGCTGTAACATTTGAGAGACAAAGAAAGATCACTGGACAGATAAAGATCTTGAACATTAAGAAAAGCATCAAAACAGTTTTAAACTGACAGATTCAGTAGACAGAAGTTATAGCAACACAGCAAATATACATTGTTTATTGTTGATGTCTGAGGTCACAAAATTATTTGACTTTCTGTGTGTACAAGATGATGGCAGAAGCCAGACAATGGACTTTTACTTGTTCTTTCAAATACAGACACCGGACTAATCAGGCACATGTACAAATTCCTTATTCAGTCCTCACTTTTCTGCCTCTTCTACATATTTTTATATGTAACAGTATTTGCAACTTACTCATTTGGAGCCTACTATTTTTATTGTCATTTAGTTTGTGGCTCCATATATTTTTACATTTATTCTTCATTTTCAAAGTATTTTTCTTAGTTGTGAGGGGACTTAGAGACCAAAAGTTCCAATGGGAAAATGCACAGGAACAGTTGCCACCAAATCAAGACCAAGACAAAAGCTGTCTGCAGCCTTGCCAAAGCACCTCAGCTCTGCTATAGATGGACAAATTATTTGTAACTTTATAGGAGAATGGAAAAAACATAATGGAAATCAGTCTTCACTTTAATCCCACTGTGGTAGTTTCAGAGCAGTTAGTAAGAACACTGTTTCTTACAAAGTATTATATGTGTTTAGTTTTCTACAGAATAATATTTGGGCTTTCTCTTGCCTTTTTTCCAAAAGACCTATCTTTGCCAAAAATATTCATTATTAGATTAATTGGCCTGGGCATTGGGAGATGCTAGTTTTCCTACTCAGTCCTGCCTCAGCATCTGAAGATCGCAGTATTTTGGAAGAGTGGGACTCTTGAAAGCATCTAGGAAAAAGTTTCATCTCACTGAACCTCAGCCATGTCTAGTGGCTCCCCCTCCTTTCTATAGTCAAGATCACCAGAGAGCAAACCTGGTTTTCCCCTAAGCTCTTAAATTGCTTAATTTAATGTTCTCCCCACATGTGCAAGTGGAAAGAGCAGGCAGATTTTTTAAAGCTGAGCACCTTCAAATCCTATGAGACCAAATCTAACATAATTTTAACAGAGACTGAATATTATGCCATATGATTTTAACATCAGTAGTGGAAAAGATATGCTTTCCTACCGGAACCTGAACAGATTTTTGGGGTGAATTTGGACTGTGAGGGCCAGAAGTTTTCTAATCTTTGATTTTAAGATGATCAGGATTTGGCCTATAAAGGCCTAATTGACAATTCAAAAAAGTCAGTGAGATTTTTCATATACTGCAGACAATAGATTTGTATGAAGCTTATGCCCTTTTGATCCCTGTCAGCTTCTTCTGCAGTGTTTGTGTCAACACAAACCTCTTTTAATGAAAAAATTGAAACCGTGCACTTTGCATTAAAGTGATCATGAGAAATCTTTTGCCTGAGGATGTACGGGATAGCCAGATGGTTCCGAGTCCTTTGTTTATTTTCTGAAAGGAACAAAAGTCAATGGATAATAAAATATATATCTCAAAGGCATCACAATTCCTTTTCTTTCAGAGCTATCATACTGGAAAATTCTTTTATACAGCAGAATTTTACTATCTTTTGATAAAATTCTAGCTTTATTATGGTCAATGGGGGGTTGTTGGGTTTCTACTGCACTGGTATATATTTGGTAGTACAATCTGTAGCTAAGGTAGCTAGTACAGTATTTGAACAAAATAGGTTTAGAAATGCCCAGTGAGGCATGAGTCTTTTTCTGTCTTTGGAAATAATTATCTACAAAGAGGCATGGTTTCACAATTCCCTATTTTAAGCTATTATCACTATGTATCCTGTTAAATATCAGTTGATTATGGATTTTTGCACTAACTTTCATATTTTGAAGATTCATACATTAAAAAAAGTAAAGCAATCAAATGTCCTCCACAGTAATATAGGCTTGCCAATTTTGCTGAAGCTGCTGATTCAACAAGGTCTTTCAACACTCATAAATTTAGGGCATAAGCCATGCTTTGAAACAGTACCACTAGTCATATGTTTAAAGTTATGCTTGTGTTTAAATACTTTGTGGATTCAAAACTTAATGCTGAGAGCTAAGCTGGGATGACTCATTTAAGGGAAAAAAAATGTATATCTGAACAAATATTTCCACTCCCTGATTAGCTGAATAGCTGCTTTTATTAAAAAGCCAAAGATGAGCTTCTCTTTGTAGACACTACTGTTTTAAGTCAGGAAGTACAAAACATCAGTAATATTAATATGTGATCTAAAAGGATTCAACTCCATAAGCAGCAATTAAAAATAAGCAAAGTAAATAGGAGATACTTTGTTAGTTTCTTAAAAGAAAATAACTCTAATGAAAAATATAGCTGACCAAAGCATTTCAACAGTTTAAAGTGAGGAAGCAATTCTGAAATACATGTTCATTTTTTTAAGCCATTAGAAAGGCCAAGCAAGACCAGCTGATGTCAGGTAGTGTGCCCATAAGCCTGTGAATTGTGTTAAAATGGTGTAGTGTTGGGTGTTGTGTTAAATACCATGAGACCTTCATCTGCAGTTTGTCCATTGCCAGGCAAATTTTGCGGATGGTCTTCAGATGACCAGTTATGCTCTTCTTAATTGCAGGCTCCCTCCCTATGGGTCTACTTCCCTGCTGCTTCAAGGTGAAGAAAGATAAAGTTTTTAACCATGAGGCAGATCTTGTGCAAGCAATTCTTAGCATTGTATTGAAGAATGTTTACAAATCAGTGAAACTCATAGGACATATTGCTTTTAATACTTTTTTTTTCCCATTAAAAAACTTAGAAATAAAACCAGGTAGAAAACTAGATTCTCCGTTCCCTTTATTCCATATATTTTTCACGAATGCTGTTTTCAATAGCTAGCTCTTCCAAACATTGTAGCTACAGCACTAAATAGTGCAGATGAACGAAACAAACAAACCAAAAAACTCAAGAAGACAATGAAAAATGGATTTCCCATGAAGTTATTGTGATTCTACATTACATTTATCTATTTTCAATGACAGGAGGATGATTAGGTTTTATTGCGTGGGTTTTTTTAATCATCCTGGAATTTGTTTTTTTATCTTTTAAAATCGTATATTTCAGATAATTTGTTTATAATCTAAGGAATGAGGTCTTGAGAGTATTCAAAAGCTTTGAAAGACATCTTGTTGAAATACTAAAGTGCAGAGTCCAGTAGAAATAAGATCAGGCCTCACGTGAATACTACAGTAAGTACAGAACATAGCTACTAATTCTATCCTTTTTTTTTCATAGACTTTAAAACATACGGTGTTATGTAGACTTCTAGGTATCCTGTCAAAATACTAAGCAACTACTTTAAGACCAATGATCTTAGTTTGACGTTGTTTAATGAAACTGGCTACTTTTGGTGCTAATCTCAGATATTCTGTTTTGAATTTGTTCTTTGTCAAAGTTTGTTGAAACTTAATCAAAGTTGCACGTACAGACTGTGATATTCACTGCGTACATCTTCATTTTTTAAAAGCTGAAGTAAGGATATTTGATAGCACTCTTTGTTGACACAGAAAATGTTTTCTGCAGAAAACCAGTGAATGTTTTCTCACTGACTTCAGTGCAAACGTAATTAGATTCAGCATTCTGCACTTCAAAAGATAGTTATAGTTATAGATAAATAACCAAGTTTTTGAGAGTTTATTATTTGAACTAAATGAAAACTCTCGATGTTTTGGGAAAGATCCATCTTTAGCAATCATTAGTTAGTTATGCATTGCCCATCTATTCACATTTCCTATTTAATTATTTAGTTTTCTGATATCTAAGTATAGCTGATAATAAAAGCTTCAAAATCTAATCAATGTTTTTGTTTCATTTTGAAAGTGATGTTCTGCTATTGTAGTTTTAATAGTGCTATACTGTTTGCATAAAACAGGTCATTATTGCCAAAATTGTCACTATTCCTTGGTGATTTCAACAGCGACTTGCCATAATTCTTCAGGAGGTTCATAAAAGTGATACTATCTTTAACCAGACAATTCCTTGTGCAGTTCTGAGATTTTCAGCATTGTATCCAGAGATCTGCAAAGGCATTGGTTTATTTTTACTTGTTGAAATATCTGATTATTTGCACACTTGTGACAAACAAAAGTACTTAATTCAAAATGTGCCAATGATTCAATCAGGACAGGCAATATACATTCAATATGTATTCAGCTTTGAGGAGCTGGATAAAGCTACTTGAACTTTTATTTTCTCTGGGAACATTAATAACTCCTTAACTTTTTCTTGCTTTAGTGTGACACTAAATTCCTTAAACACTTTACTTTTAAAACTTGCACCTTGGAAAGAGTTTAACAGCATAACAATAATTGATTTTTGTGGGCTGCTATTACATTTATTATTATGAGCTTTGTGCCAATGGTACTCTTGGCCTGATAAAGACAATAGCCTAAGGTTAACCTGTACCCCAAGCTGCCTGTACTTTACATTACCGTTAGAGATAACCATTAAGCACAGCAAGCACCTGCCTAGCATTGCGGTGCAGGAATCCTGCTTTCCAGGGGAGTGTAGGTGGCCAAAGAAGAAGGAAGGATTATTTAGGTTTTCCAGCAGCAGACGGGATGGTAACAGCCTCGCAAAGTTCCTGTGTTTTAAAGGAAGGACTGAAGGTGAAAGGGGATGGAGCTTGCTGTATTTGCATATCCTGAACACCTGGGAAGGTGGAATGGAATGGAATGGAATGGAATGGAATGGAATGGAATGGAATGGAATGGAATGGAATGGAATGGAGAGACTTTAGAGAAAGGGACTGGCAGCACTCAGCATGTCAAGGAGTAGAAAAGTAGAGTATAAATAAAAACAAGGGGACTTAAAAGGTAGATAATGATTTATGAACAGTTTTTGGGGCAGTTCGCCTGCAAAGCAGGCTGTCTGGTGAACTTCTGTGTCTCCTGGTAGCCACCCTTCTTTCCCGAAGTCCAAAAAAATGAGATAATTACTACTACTTAATCCTCAGGAAATCCACTGTGGATTCATGAGTATAAGGAGTGAGCAAGAGAGACCTCTGTATTTCATCCCATGTTTCTGGAAATTTGTGGGAAAAAATAGTTCCATGGAGAAGGAAAAGGGAAGAATCAAAAGGAGAAGTTGCTCTTTTGTAAAACAGATAAAACATATTGGATTTTTGTCATGATTTTTGGCCAATTATCTGCATTCAGTTCAATCTCATGGGTCATTTTTTCTTTCTGGGCTCAGAAATCCTGTGATGTACATTTAACTCTGTCATTTGATATAGGACAAAATGCAGTTTAAATAGATAACATTTTTCATCCATTATTTTCTCCCCAGGTGCTGCAGGAGCAGTGCAGACATAGATCAAAATCTGTGTTGTTAAATAAATACTTGGAATTTCTCATACTAGTGGAAACTGAACAACCAAATCCTCATGCAAAAGGTTGAGCTATCTTTGTGTAGCACATGGACTATCACGTGTATATAAACAGAGAAAAAGGGAGACATAATGTTACTAATACAAGGAGCATTTGCTGAAACCAGCATTTTGAACACAACAAAACTATCTTTGTTACTAAAAGAAATTTCAAAAGCTGCGTCACAAAAAGTCACTGTGACATTAATGAAAGTCTAATTTCAAAAGAAAATGAAAAACATAATAATGAACTTCCTAGGCAAACCAAACTAGAAGAAAATTTTCCTTTCTCAGAATTACAACATGACACAGTATTTGATTGGCTATTGCACAGAATTTCCTCCAAAAGGCTCAAAGAATTTCACAAATAACTAATTGAATCTTAGAGGAAATAGAAACCCATAAACACTGATTTGCACACGAAAGTCAGGAGCAGAGACATGAACAGATCAGGAGCAGAGAAAGATATTGTGTTCGAGTCACTCGATTCTGACACCAGCCATGCCCCTCATTCAGCAATACATGTAAGAATATATTTGGCTTTAAGCATGCAGAACCAGTTATGAATCAAACTGGAACCACTCAGGTGCTCAAAGCCTAGAACAGCCCGAACCACATTTCTGAATTAAGATTTAACTTCTTTTGCCAGGGAACAAGGTGAAGCTTGGACCCCATAGGATTTCTCTACCCATTCAGGGGGCAAACAAATTTCTTGGGACTCTGGCTTTACTGATATGAACACAGCCACCACCACAAGAAACCAAAGAAAAGGTTTATTTCAAAAGAGCAGCTGCCATCCACTAATGGATAGAGCTAACTATTTAGAGTGGGACACTCCATTTCTCAAAGTCAGTATGTGATGTAGCTCAAACCATATTTATTTATTTTTTCTGGATCATCTTAGGACCAGGCACATGGGTTACGTGTCAAATCTACAACAGAGAAGATAATCTCCAGTTGAGAGATGCAGTGGACAGCTGAGAGTTTTTTTTAAAAAAAAAAAGAAAAAGAAAGAAAAGAAAGATTGATTCAGCATAGGACATCTATGAGAGCCCCAAGATATGATACTTGGAAAGTAATAGCAGTGTTAGTCTGAGGAATGCTGGGCAAAAGGTTCTGTACTAGTGTCTTACAAAAAAAAAAAATTAGTAGTATGCTAATTTTTTAACAGCCTATACAAAATCATTTTCTGTTTTTGTTTTTTTTTTTTTAATGTAAGCTTAATGAACCTCTCACTATTGCCCTACTTTTATCAAAATAATATTTCAACAACAGTGTATGCAACACAGTTTATTTAAGTCACAGAGATCAGCTGGCAGTGGAAGCCATGGAGAGCAATGTCTTACGGCTCTGTCTGACGTGATTTATTCCCTTCTTAATGAAGTGCAGTATCTAATCAGAGTGTTTCCGTCTGGCTGGCTCCTCTTTCCCATGTGGCATTTTCTAGTGGCTAGCTGAGCTTACGTTTAGAGATGTTCCTCAGAAAGGACAAAAGCTTTCTTCTATGGCCGCAAACAATTTCACTGAGTCTTTCACACCTTCATGAGAAGTTTATATCATGGAGATACATTTATAAAAGTTCTTGCTTGACTTGGTCATTATTGTAATTTCAAACATCTGCCAAAAATCAATTCTTTTAGCAACATCTGGAGTGAATTTAAGCAACTCTGTGCCACTGTGACCATATGCTGTAATAGTAATAAAGCACACATTTAAAAAAAAAACTCGTTTCTTGTGTTTTGTGAGGTACTGCCTATTTATGAGAATAACGTAATTTTGTGAAGAAAAATCAAACTTGCATGTCATAGGAAACTTGTTTTAATACTTATTCACTAAATGCATCGGTTTGCACCCTCTTTCATCAGCAAATAATTGAAAAATATTGTCAGTCAATTTGTCCTAGATTTGTAAACTCTAGGGAGCAATATTTCACAGAAAAAATAAAGATTTCAAGATTAGATAATAAAGGCAGCACTTAGCCAAGCTTGTTTTCAGATCAGTAAACTGTGGGGGAAGTAAAGAAATGTTTTATTCAATAATTAGTCAATTCCTAATTAGTTTCAGAAGCCAAAGAAGGGAGTAAATTAAAGTTCTAGCTGCAACTGAGTTTGACTGGACAACTTCTTTAACAATGCTAACAACCAAAGCAGGCATTGCAGGAAAAGGTAGTATCTTTTATTTGACTGATAGTGCTAGAAGACCCAGAAAAGCCCCTAAGCATTCAGGAAAGCACTCTCTCATACCATCAGTTGTCTTTACTACTACTATTCCTACTATTTGTACTTCTGTTCCCATACTGCGTCGGTAATACATTGCATTATGCCGCTAAAAGGAAGGAAGGTTGCCTACCTGAAAAAGCCCTCTTCTCATCCTAGAGTAAGAATGGGAGAACATGCCAATATACTGTTTAAAGCATCAGGATATAGGAATAGAAGATATGGTGATATGAGCTCATTTGAAGACAATGACAACAAAAATGTTCATACCCACTTTGAGATCTATGTTTGTACAAAAGATGCATGCATGAGGATGCAATAAAGAATTGGGGGAAAAAAATAGAAGATTTAGGAGTTCTTCCTTCACAATAGCTGCAAAGGGAACACCAAGATGACATGATAACTTAGTGATTTAAAGCCTTAGTTCATTAGACCTTGATGGCACGGGTCAGGTCAGCATCCTTTTTTTACTGTCAAGTCAAGTCATGTTCACATAACTTATGTTTCTGGAAAGGAAGGAATATTTGCATTTATTTATTTTTGCTCTAAGAGGCAAAAATACCAGTGAAAGCCATGAATGACTTGCAGACTGAGTTTAGCAGCAAGAATACTGGGCCATGAAGCCAATTACATTGCTCAAATATGTTTATTCCTCCAGGTCCATTGTGCTTCCAGTCTGCATTATTCCCTGAGGTAGACAAAACTTTAAAGCTTGGAAGCAACATTAGGGTGAGAGTAGTACGCAGTCATTCTCATATGGATCCAAATTTCACACACAGCTTGAAAGAAGGCTGGAAATATTATGAGAACAGATTCTCTTCTGACTATTGGGTGTGTTTGTTTTACTTCCCCAGGGAGACTGTGGGTTCTCTAACCAACACTCTGCATTTAGACTCTCTACTGGGAAACCCTGGAGAGGAAACTCTAAATCATGGCCTTCTAAACACTTTATTTGACATCTGGTAACTTGCAGTTTCTTTGTTGCTATCCCAGCTGAAACCAACAGAATTTCTGTAAAGGAATTAATGGAATTCCCGCTGGGAACAACAAAGAGTAAAATAACACTGATAGAGGCTGGTATATTTCTGATTAGACCAAGCGTGGAGCTGAAAGGCTTTAGACAGATACCACTCTTGTTCCCCTCCTTTCTTTTTACCAAATAAAATAAAACTGAGCAATATAGCAGTATTTTAGTTTTTACCTCCCTTCAGATGTTTTTGAGGAAAAAAAGACTTTTTGTCCATTTTTAAGGGATTTTGGATAAAGTAAACACAAGCTTCCAATTAATTTGAAAGTGGTCAGACTTGCATCATCTCAGTTTTCAACCTGTTGAGACAGAAGAGGCATTCACTGGCAACCATAACCAACTACAGCCCTGTATTCTAATTAGTTATGTTATCTTAGTTATGTTATCTATCTATCTCATTATTTTTAGGCATTTTTTTACCTGCTCTTCCTCATTGAAAATATATTTTATAGCAAGAGGTCCTGTCTTTCTTCTTCAAATGTGCAATTCTTTGGACCTCTTACCAGGAGCATGACCTAGTGCACCTGTTGGAGGATACTGAATGATAATTACATCCATCAATATAATCATCAAGACACAATACACATTTTAAAGACAAACACAGCTGGAGATGACAGAATGGAAAGGTAAAGGTAAGAAGGAAGGTATAATGACATCAGTTTGCTTTATCTGAACTCATTTCCCCTCCTTGTGCAAACTTATGTTTGGTATCTGGAGTGGGGCTGTTTGTACTGGACATCTTCAGTATTTTTCTGAACCATCTGTATCTCCCATAGCCCTGTCCTTGTGCTTTTCTGCAGAAATTCTCCTGCAGATCACCATGCAGCCTCAATCAAATTTAGTTCTACCTGATAACTGCTGCCATATGATGATCTGTACTTCTTTTGGTAGGAAAATAAAAGTCTGACTTGTGGCAAAAATTTCACTTATTTGAGAACTGAATTAAGATAAACTGTGCTTATGAGCATTTAATATAACATGAAAATCAATGCATAAAAACATACAGGAGTCAACTTTTACTTAGAAAGACTAGTTTGAAGTCAGTGAATAGATCAAAGCAGTTAAAAGTAATAACTTATAAAGAGTAATGATAGAGAATAAGAACACATGGAAAAACAAACAAAACACCTGCCTGAACTTGAGAGTGGCACAGAAATTATCTGCAATGAAACACATTTCCTGAAACATGTTTACATGAAAATTGCTTGGGGGTTGGGAGCACAAAGTAATCATCTAAAAAAATAACTAGATGGGTGAGGTTAGATGAGCTGTTTGTCTACTCAGCATCTTAGCGCCAATGCAAACTAGTGGAAGCTGAGAAAGGAGCAAAGAGAGGACACTACATGGAAAAAAAATATCAGCAAAGGACAGAGTAGCATATTGCTGATTTTTGAGGATTAATAGCACATAAAGCTATAGTGATTAAATGATTAGACGAGATCAAGGAGTTCTCACCATAAAGCCTTTCCAACAGAAAATGCAATTCTGATAAAACTCGTGTTTCAAAAGGAAAATCAAATCTAAACATCTTTTTTTTTTCTAGGAAAAAAAACATAGTATTTTGAGTAGTTTTGAATGGTTGAAATGACTCAGGATGTTTTGTTTTAAGCTAGCTAGCTAAATTGTTTTCCCTTACTACAGCCAATTGCCTCATAGGAGCTCTGGACCAAGCACCTGCTCTCTTAGGGCTGGGCTGAACTGTGGTTATATAACATCTACAGTGACGCAAAGCAGCCGTCACCTAACCATATGGCAAGGTATATCATAGGATTAACTTGAACAAAGTTTGTAAGGAGACAAGAGGAACTAAGGTAGGGTGAAAACTGACTACCACAAGGCAAATGCAAGGTTCAGCTGCACAAGATAGTGTTGAAGATGGTGGTGTATGATCAGAACACCTTCAACAGATAGAAAATCCTGCCCAGATTTTTAAGATGAGATATTAAAATAATGCTCACAGAGCAGTATCTCTGCTTTCTTAGCACTTTCAAGTTTTCTAGTAATTAACTTTACATAAGAAACTGTTGTCCTAAGAAGGTACATGCAAGTGTTAACTACTTATTTGTGGGCATAATGCCATGATAAAAGCATTAATAGCTTTTTCATGAACATTAGTTGCAGTCATTTATCTCCTAAAAAATTGCCACTCCACATTCTGGGCAATGCTGCATCTTTGATGTTCTTGTTTGAACCTTGGTGTTGTGGAGTGTCATCTCAATAACAGTCTCCAGTACCCAATACCCAGTTGGACAAACAATATCTCAAATATTGTCATAAAAGGGGAAAAAAGGGAAAATAACTAGTCTGCCTTCACATGGTGTGTAATATAGACATCATTCCCTGTCTTACCGTTACTCACTTTAGTGCCTGATTCTACGATCTTTACTCACACTGAATGAGACTTTCCTTTGCATGTTGTCCCATGGATATTGCCAGTCTATTGGCAATAGAATGAACTAGTCTGTGTTCATTCGCTAACAGAATGAACTGTTCATATAACACAGAATAGTGTCTTCTTTATTCTTACAACAAAGAATAGTGTCTTCTTTATTCTTACATTCTTTGCTATACAGCACCTTTGTTCTTACACTGAAGCATGCAACTGGCAAAACACAACTTGAGAGCACAGCAAGTCTTTTTTATCCTTTGGTCACATCTCTGTTAGTATTTAATCCACAAAACATCATGTAAACAGGACACCTTTTTCCCCCTCATTTTGGCCATTTCCAAATGCAACTGCAGCCTGCTTGGGAGCCCAGTGACTCTGGATGCAAGAGATAACCTTATAGAGAAAATGCTTTCTTTCTGGCTGCATTTTTTTCTCAGAAAAAAATCCCTTAGAGCTTAGCTGGAGAGAATGAAACTTACCAAAGTCCTGCTTCAGGAAACAAGTAAAGCATGTGCTTAACCCCAGCGACTTAAACTGAAATCTTACTACCCTTGAAGGGAAACTTTTACTGAGCAGACGTTTGAGTCTTTAACTCATTTACATTTCTGAACAGGGTTAATAGGCTGCATGGAGTTAATGCAGATGACTGTAGGCTGTGGGTTTAACACCCTTCCATCATAATGAAGATCTTCTTAGAAGCTTTCTCCATCACTATTCATCGGTATTTGCCCCCATTATCATAATGTCATGTGTAGGCAGAGTGCACAGTTAAAGAAAAATAAACACAGAAATAACCAACCACTGGCAAATGCCCAAAGCAGTGCCACCATCTGCCAGCTCCACCCACTGATAAAATAAATTCTTTTCCTCCTGCCTGGCTTCTTGCCTGGACTCAGGAATGTTAAATAACTAAATATTCCTGATTGTATTCACCGAAAGTCAGAAAATCTGGAACCTAATGGAAAGAAAAGGAGAGGGGAGGGGAGGGGAGGAGAGCAGAGGAGAGGAGAGGAGAGGAGAGGAGAGGAGAGGAGAGGAGAGGAGAGGAGAGGAGAGGAGAGGAGAAAGAAAAGAGTCAATGACCCAGAGACTTTCCATTAGGAGCCTCTATTACTTGTGCCTAGAAATTCAACTTCAGGGAAAATCATTCCAGGCAATGTTACTGCCTACTCCGGAGTCACATGAAAAGAAGAGCTCTGAATCCCTAAAACTGACCCCCTGAAAGGCTGGAAAGGTTGGAACACTTCTGACGAATTCCTATATGAAATCAATTAGACAGTAGTTTACCTAAATCAGAACACCAAGAGATTAAGGCAGATTAAAGGCCCACCACTGGTGTTTAGGACAAGGTCACCCAGTTCTCCTTCCTCCCTTCGGGTAGCTTCCATCCACAGACCATGTGAACCTTCAGGGTCAATAGCTGTGTTAGAAAGGAGAATGGGGCTATAAATCCAGCATGATATTATGTGACAACGTCAGCAATCCCTTCTCAACAGATCTCACCTTCTGCTCTTGGTCAGGGCCGACTCCACTAACACTTTCTGCTGCAGGTGCCCCGATGACAGCAGTATGCTGCTGCAGCACCCCATCCGGCCCCTCCGTGAGAGGGAAGCTCAGCAGGGCACGGTGTGTTGCTTTTCCTTCCTAGGAGACTTTCCACAAACAGGGACTGGGATCAGTCAGAGCCCACGGAGGCACAGGCAGTCCTTGCTTCTGCCTCATATTCCTCTGATGGCCAAAGATCCGATATGAGTAAATCCAGACAGTCATTTTACTGCTCCATACACTCACCTCTGTTAATTTACACCACTGCAAGCATTGGGAGGATCAGACCTTACATTTCTTTTCTCTATACAAAAATTAGCATCTCAATAAAAAATGCATTCGCTACCTAATATCCTCATCTATCAGCTTTGATTTTAGGCTAAGAGGAGCCACTTCTAATTGTTACCAGGAATGTGTGTCAAAGGGGAAGGAACCAAAAATAGCCTTGGATGCCAGAAAAAAAAGTATCATAGCTGCTGTTCTAACAACACATGTGTGTCTGTTAGCGTTAAGGATTTGACAGGAGTAAGTGTACATGTTTTAACTAGCTATAAAATGAATGTGCCTATGGGCTAGATTTCTATCTTAGTTATAACCATGTAAAGTAGAAATAAACTTCTTTGAAGTTGTTAGATATATTTTGGATTCATAGTAGTCTAAGATCAAAATCGGAATTATGTCTTAAATTGAGATGAGCAGAACAATGTAAGAGGCAAAAGATTCAGATGGCAAAGAATATAACAAGATGTTTAATATAAAGCTGTATTTTTTAACAGTGTAATGAAATAGGGGAACATTGCTGGTTAGATGGTTCATATTACTGTATAATGAAGTTAGTATATAAATTATTGCATGCAGACACACATGCTCTCACACGCTATTTCTTTGGCCTGCGTTTTCATTACTTTCTTTGCCCTCTTTGTTCTGAGAATCAAATAATAAAATAAAATACAATATACACAAATGCATACATATAAAATATCTTTGCAACAATAGTGATTATTTTTGGCAATCTATTTTCCTTATTATTTGCTGTCTAGCATAAAGATGGCAAAGAAATAAATCTTTTTCATTTCTACTGAAAAGAAATCCCCATACCTCTCTGCTTTAGGGAGAACTTTTAAGCCAAAGAAATATATCATGCTCTGGAATATGTAAGGAATGTCCTGAGACAGCCCTTTATAGCATTGTAAAGCATCATTGTATCGACATAGAATGATTATGGTTGGGAAAGACCTTCGAGATCATCAAGCCCAACCATCACCACCATGCCTGCTAAGTCATGTCCCTAAGTGCCCCTCTACACGATTCTTGAGCACTGCCAGGGACGGTGACTCTCCTCCTTCCCTGGGCAGCCTGTTCCAGTGCTTCACTGTGTAGATATTTTTGCTAATATCTAAACTGTACCTCCCCTGGCACAACTTGAGGCCATTTCCTCTTGTCCTATCAGTAGTTATTTTGGAGAAGAAATCAACGCACATCTCACTACAACCTCCTTTCAATTAGTTATATAACATGCCTTCTCCTTTTTCCTCTAAGAAAAATAATTAATGAATAACAGAAAAATACTGATGATCACTGAAGCATCACATCTAATACACTAACCTTTTTAATCCTTTGTGATAAATAAAGAAGCTAAGTTGAACAAATGAGCAAAGGTTATAATTAATGATGCATGAAATGGATTTTTTTTCTCCTGTAATAATATGTCTATGTATCTAAAAGCACCTGAATGCAAAGTGCTTGTTAACAAACTATTGCTCTAAAGCTTCTCCCGCTTGTTTTGATTTTTAAAGGAGTTGATCGAATTGCTGCATAAGAATGTCTCTAGCTGATTCAATGGGACTTTGCACTCCCTCCAAAAAATTACTCTTACTCTGCTATGGAGATACTGACCCAGAAAAGCATCTTTCCCTCCTGTTGAATGTGCCCAACTCCTGGACAAGTAACTTCTCATTCAGCTCTCTAACCAAGAAACCTGGCATGTAGAATTACTGATACTACAATCATCACAGTGATACCCCACACCTCGTGAAGGATCCTTTTCTGCAGGTGACCTTCCCTGTATGTTATTTTGTGAGTTCTCAGTATATTTAGGAGGTCTTCACAAAAAGATATATATATATAGAGAGAGAGAGAGAGGATATATAAAAACCCTCCAACAGCAGGCACATTTCCTCAAACAGCTGTTGTACCCTTACATTCTGCCAGGAAATTGCTTATGGTGAGGACACTTACTAGGTTGGAGAAACCTGTCCGCAAAATGAGTATTGTTTTGAAAAGTTCCTATTTACGCTGATCACGTGTAACTGGCAATGGCACACATTGTTCATTAGGAAACATCTGTCCATGGGTTTTCACAGTCGCAAGCATTTTAAAGGATAATAGTGATTCTGAGAGCAGATTACTTTGAAACTGTTATACGCAGGCAGATTTTAATAACTAAATACAGTCATACGGAAAATTCATGTCACTGATAAAATGTCAGTGTGCTGATGTACAGGGAAACAAAGAGGAACATTCAGTCCTGTAATTGCTAAGCAATGTTTTGAAGAGCAAAAAGGAACTCAGAATTCTTTACCACAGAAAGCTTCCATCTCTCTTTTACAGGGAAAGTACAATAAATAATAAACTTTATTAAAAATAAAGGTAAATGACTTGCAGTAAGATGTGTTTTTACTGATATAAGTATTTTTTGACCCAGAAAGGTCAGAGAAAGAATAGTAGTCATAAGGTCCAACTCTTTTTTTGCACCTGTGCATTTACACATTCTGAGTCAGTGGAAGTTCAGCTTTAGAAAATTGTTTTGGTTGCATTATGTGGTTAAACTTCTGATTTCCCAAAAAGGTAGGAAACAGCACTTATCTCAGATTTTGACACAAACTGAAACTAACATAAGGACAACTATTCCTTGGGCCTTAGATACATTGATGCTAAACTCCATAAATTGAATAGAAGAGGAAGTCTTTTCATTCAATCCCTGATACAGCAGAGAAAAAGTTCAGTTGCATTGATCATCCATAGTCAGACACTGAAATAAGACAAACAACCAGTGGGACCACCCATTTTTAACTGCATGCTCTGTGTGTGGAAGTTGCCTCAAAAACAGCTGCCCACAACCCACTAATGGTAGCAGAGCTCTGTTGAAAAAGAAGCACTTATTTTCAATGTTCAGGTTCTCTTTGGGCCAGTGGGAGTCCAGGCCATACAACTCTTTGCAGGACTGACCCTTTATATAGAAGCCTCCTCCAGCCTGACCAGCAGAATTTATGCGTATAATAGGATTGCAGGAATTATATCCCCATTTAGAAGAAGTCATGGCAGAACAGCCATGCAAAATATAAGAAGAAGAATATCTTTGTCTTAAAGACGTTAAGGTTAAGGTAGCATAAAGAGGAGCCAACAATATCTTTCTCTTCTGTTAGATTCCTTACAGACATACACAGAGAACTTTCCCAAGTGGACCCACATGCTAAATAAATAAGAAAGAAAAGATTTATTTTTTCATCAAAGTTTATATATTCATATAGTATTTTCTATAATAGAATCAGTTTGAGTTACAGTATTATACTACCTTCATTCTTATTTATGGATCTTTATATGTTCTTGGAGATTCTTAATAGTCTCCATAAGGAATGTTAAAATATAGATCATTTTGCAATAAGTATTTGATGATGCAATATTATTTCCACAAATAGGACTGATTAATCTGTTTGCAATAGGAGTGACAAGAGCTACACACAAGTGCAAGCAGTCAGAGGAGGGACGGTACTCCTCTGGAGCCAACTGATACAGAAATTTTTCACTGTGTTGATTGAAAACAGTGGAAGAATTTGTTGCAACGGCCCATTATGCCACACATGACAACAGAACTGTGTCTGTAGCAATAACCACCAGGTGTAAAGGACAGAGGGGAGCTATGTGCAATGGGACAGACAAAGAACCAGGATACTGGGAAACTATGAGGGCCTCCTTCTCACGGTCCAGGAAGATTTTTAATCATTTAATCATTTAGGAAAACCTCGAATCTCAGAAGTAAATTGTAAAAGTGCAGGAATTATGTTAAGGTACTTCAGTGTTGACACTCAAAAGGGAGAAAGCAAGAATTCTTCCAACCCAGAGCAACTAACTCAATCAGCAAGTCAATCACTGCCAAGGTTTTACCTCCTACAGCCCCTTTCCTGGTGCCGGAGAACCGTGAAAACCTCAGGATGGTGATGACACAAGTTGTAGGATCCACGCAGTTTTCCTAAATATTCATCAACACTGTTACTATCTCCCCTGTCTCCAGGTGGCTCTTACAGCAGGTTCTTTACTGAACCTACAGGTGGTTCTTTACTGATGTTCTTGCAGACAGAAAAGGACATACAAACCAAAGATACAAACTAAGGACCTCAGTCCTTAGGCAATGTATTTATCTGGAAGATCAACAGCTTGACATCTCATTTCAGCTCTGACTCTCCTGGTTATGGCAGATTTATTTGCGGGCAAGCTCCTGAATGAAGCTCTGTGGATAGGTAGTACTTCTAGAGAGGGCAGCCTTCAAATCATGCATCATTGGCAGAGAAGGACCTCTGCGATGGACATCCTGACAGCCTAAGCACATCCACATTTTCCAAATTATATTTGAATGTTCCTTCTCTGACTGCAGAGTGATTTCTTAACATATTAGTTTTCTTGAACTACAAGCACCAAACATCAGTCAAACATCAACCAAAACACAGGTCAAGTAGATGCAATATTTAGACAGATGCTTATTGTGCATTGGAAAACAATAGAAAATAATACCACTTAAGGGCAATATATCTTTCATCCTCAAAGTATTCCAAAACAAACAAAAAACAATTGAAATATAGTTACCTCAAAGTTGTGTGACAATGTCAGGACATACCAAATGAAACAAGAGAGAAGATGGAGGTGGGGGAACACAAAATGCTACTATATATATATATTTATATTTTTATTTTTATATATATATGTATTTATATATGCGTATATATATATCTTTGGGTCCTTTCATATAAGCCTAACCAGATTTTAAAGCTGAATTTTACCTGGAAGCAGATTTGGGGAACACACATTTTTTGATACTTTTCCAAAAAGTGTGAGGATCAAGCAATAGTTAGCACTGTACACTCCTTCACATATAAGCATCAGCTTTTGCCAGAAGATGTATTCAGGATGCAGAAATGTGAACCCAGCGTCTCAGTGCCTCTACTCAAAACGGATACATCATCCATTTTACGTGTTGCTACTTCTCTGAAACCTTTTCATAAAATTCCTCCCGAAAAGTAGTAATCTCTGTCAACACAGATTAAATTAATATCTATGTTCCTCATCATCACACTAATCTGCTTTGTGAGTAAAATTAAATGGATTGGGAAACTGCCATATTTTATATGTTTGTGGCACAGGGAGGTGGATGCTGTGCAGTTCTGTCACCTGACTTTGAGCAACTCAGATAATCTCTGTTCCAGTTCTTTCAGACATCAAAAGATGATAAATAATACTTATCTGACTGATGAGAAGGTTGTGAAACGCTTTTCATTACTACTTGTAAGAAGGTTTTAGAATTTGTTATAAAAGCTCTGCAGAATTTTCCAGGTCAATATGATTGCAGCATTAGTCTCCTCTGCAGAACCTGTCTAATAAGTAGACAGGAAAAAAATGCCATCCAGATGTTAACAGTCACTTTAGAGTGGCAAGAAAGGTGATACAAATGGCAAAGTATTCATCTCTTGTCCTTTCAAATTATAATGCTACAGGATTGCTTCTTCTCTTACTCATTGAGGGGAGTGTCTGCCTAAGGAAGCAAACAATGCAATAAGAGAACAGTAAGTTTAGCCCTGGACTCCATGCGTGAAAATAAATGACTCTTCTCATTATGCTGGGGTAACTGGTCACACCAAGAATTCAGGAAGTCGTGGAAAATTTAGGCTAAAAAAGTAACTATTGTCTTTGATATGGCATTCTTCTCTCACTTTCAAATACTGACCAAACTACATATCCCTTCATAGGAAAAGTTGGGGAGGCTCTAGTTATTCACAGGACAAGTTTCTTGTGTCACTGCTAGATTTTGTTACATGACAGAGGTTCTCCATGTCAACAAGGCCACAAGTTCTTTATTCATATTTATTATGCTTGATTCATGGCCAAGCTGAACCTTCGTGTTCAGTGATTACAGAAGACTATGACCCTCTCTAAGCAATGACATGCTTAGAGAAAAAAAAAACAGAAAAACGGGAAGCAGTTTAAGTTGGAAATCCCATGCCCAAACCCACAGGTCTCTGCACACCCTGCACAGAGTCCTGTATCCTACAGCCTGCATTCTGCTACAGGGCACAGGCAAGAGAAAAATAGGTCTATTCACAGCCACCAAGCTCCTCAGCCGAGGTGGATGGAAAGATGGAAGACACTTCAAAGGGCAGCTTTGAACCTTCTTTGCTATAGCCTGGTAGTCAAAGCCTTTCCCTGTCTTTATCCCAAACCCTCAGCTGAATTTATATATTACTCCTCCTTGTTTTCTAATTCTGCAAGTGTCACAGGACATTCAGGAGGATGAACAGGGAAAATGTTATGCTCTTGCTCTTAAATTCTTTTTTTTTTTCTGGATTTATAAACTAGATCATCTGTCAATAATAATGGCCAGGTGCTTTGTCTGTCTTGCCAGTGATCTTCAGTCAGCTCCTTGTGTTTCTGTTTTTGGCTGTTCAGATAGTAAACTTGTTTACAGAGAAACTGAACAAAATAAGGTGTTCTAGAACTACTGTGTAATAAATAGTAATTCTTGTAATTGCAGTTCCCAAACCCCATCTACAGAAATAGACAGAAATAGCCACAAGATTATCCAGCAGGTAGGAGAATATATTATGTTAATTACGAAAATCTGGGTATATATGATGCTTGCTTTTCTTTTCCAAGGGAAAGTGATGAGAAAGAAGACTTACTGGAGAGTAGGAATAAAATGAAATCTTTATAATATCAAGAGTAGTACCCTGGAATCCTGTCTTCCATTATCTATCACTCAGAGGGATATGTGGAGCCACACGGACAGCTTGGCTTCTTCCTGCTCTGACTCTTAGAACTGCAAGTCAATACAAAAGGCTAGGCTTCCAAAAACGAGTAACTTGGCAACTTCGTTACTCACCATTCCCTTCTAATTTGTCAATGAAAGAAAAGCATGTTGCTAGCACCTATCACTAATGTGTCTACTCGTGCAAGTGTAGATGTTAAGGACTTTGCAAATGTGTCTGGTCATACACAGAAAGAAAGAACTCGCAATAGCCAACATAAAAAACCAGTCATAGGATGAATCATATTGGTGGCTGTGAGAATGGATTTCATTATGAAGCAATGTGACCTGGCAGAATCCCAGGTGGAGTGAAGGAGGAAGAGAGATAGAGAGATTTGATTGAGGAAGACACCAATGACAAGTCTAGTATTATATGTGAAAATGGGAGAGGTTAGAAATGGATTTTTAGTCATCATCACAAAGGTGGTAGCTAAATCTATAGGAATAGCTGAAGTAATCTCATTTGTTCATTTATCTGCCCACACACACACACGCCCTTGATGACTTCTTAACTGAGAGAGAAGAAACACGGAATTCAAAGAGAGGCTATATTTACACTGTATGTAGGACCTAGCTGGACCAGAAAGGTGCTGGCAGTCTGATGAGGAAGGCTCCTTTAAAAAAAGAAGAAAGTGATCTGAATCTCAATCAGTATGAATTGCTAGTAGTTCTCTGTGAACTCAAGCCACTAAAAAAACATATTTCATTTGCTAACATAATATGGTAGTTTAGCATGGTAATGTTGCTAAGCCAGGAGTGCCCTGTGGCCAAGAGGCTGGTGGCAGCAGAGACTCCCAGTGGTGGCAGGGCCAAACCTCACTGTCAAGACCTGTCCCACCACACGCAAGAGGCCAGGACACCAGGGACAGCCAGGGTAATCCCAGCCCCAAGGGCACTGCTGGCAGGGATGGGCCCTGTAGCATTTCGTATATAAAATCTCTAGCCTCTCAGCACAGAGTCAGTTTCCCTAAGGATTTTTTTCCACAGGATAATGCTCTGTGCTTGATTAGCTAAATTCCTTGTGGAGCTTACACAACCCAGATATTACCATGATTCTCCTCCAGAAGTTTTCTCCAAAGTTGCTCGTTTTAGATGTATGTGGAATACAACTGATAAAACAATCTTCATCAAATTATTCAGTTTTTGGCATTTTGAACTACAATAGTCATTATATATTTGCGTCTATCTTAAACTATCAAAATGGAGAGGGAATTAAACATGAATATAAAAGTCTAAAATGTTTCAGCCTTGGTAATATCTGTTATTAAATATATAGCCAGAAAAAGTGGATCACTTTTTCATTGTTGCTTGATTTACGGGGTTAGCATAGCCTGTGTCAATATATTCTGATCCAATTATACCATCCTTGTTCTTAGATGTCCTGCAGCTGCTTTCATTATAAATCTCCATATTTATGCTCTGGGAGGTGGTGAGCAAAGTCTTGCTTAAAAGCAGCGATACAAACAGAATTATACCTCCCTTCGGCAGGAACCATTCACACACCTGTCTTTTTTGGAAGAGTTTCAATTGGCTATTTTTATTTCTGTGTGCTTGTGAACTCAGTAGGTTCAAGACTTTTTTTTTCTTCTTAGAACAAGTGCCAAATTCACCTTTCTTCTAATCCTCGCTTCATCTGAAAGTGGGCATATCTAATCACAGGAATGTTTGAGGACCTCAGGGTATACTGAATATTTTGCATGCCCAACCTACTTCCACTATGCTAGCTGCAGTTATCTTAGGTGTAAGTATTACCTCAGACTTGCCAAGTATTAGGTATGTAACTTGACACACATTTTCCCACAATGTCTTTCTCTTCCCCACACAGCTCAACCGTGGGAAATATTCCTGTGGGCATTGGCACCTGGAGGAAAGTGATGAACATTATAAAACGGGTAATTCCCAGAGTGATAGTCCGGCATCTCCATACTTCACTGTAGCCGAATGCACCTGACTCATGGCAGTGTGCATTGTCCCTAAAGGATACACAGGTGTCAGCGTGTGCTCCCCAATAGATCTTTCTGGCTCAGTGAGATGGAGGTAAGGTCCAAACTATAGGGTCAGGCTGCCCAGTCCATTCCACCATCCCTGAGTTGCCACTTGTCTCAATATTGGGTAAAGCAAGGAGTCACAAGTCACTATGGAGTATATTTGTAAACACTTTCAGCAACTGAACTTCTGGTAGTATTAATTAGTAAATAGTAATTTAAAAATCATATTCTGTCACAAAAAACAGACTTCCTCCTTTGAAGAATGGGTTAAATGGGAGCTGTGTTCTGGAGATAGCACTCACTAAATGGTTGAAAACACTCCTAGTTTTCTCAGAGTTTTGAAGTTTCCCACCGTCACTAACTTTGGTGAAGTTCAAGTACAGGCAGTGGCAGGGACAGTACTAGTATAGTAATGATTGGCTTAGGCAGGTGCAAAATCTCATTATAGAAGGCTGTTTTATAATCAGGTTAGATTAATATCTAAAAAAACCTCTGAATTCTGTCACTGAAAATATCATCATGAGGCAAAACCAGACTGGTATCATTACAACATGGATATACTTACAATATACAATTCTGTTACTTTATAGAAATGAAAGAATTCACTTTTAAAGTGGTGAACTGCCTATCTAAACAGCACATTGGCAATACGTCAAGCACTAGAAGCCATCTGAACTTGGTCAATGTTACCTTTTCTAATATTGTTACCATCATTGGAATATTAGCTGTTGTTATGATGTGAGGCTTCCAGGGAAAATAAATATATAGTTAGACTTATATACTCATTACTAAGGCATCTTTATAAATATTAATTAAAAAGTATATATATAACTGTTTCACTTCTGTAGGTGCTTCTCCTGTCCTAGGTATCGGACTCCAGTGTCAGACAGGAGAAACTTGTCCCAAAGTGCTTAAGAAAAAATAGCTTTTCTACACAATTGTAGCTAATATTTGGGCAATTAGGAAGCATGATTGACTTTAAAATAGATATTAAGTCAGTTTAACTTAACTGAATCTTAAATACACACTGATCATAAATCACAGGCTTTATACTGACCCATATCACCCTGAGCTGTATTATGCTGGCCTGATAAGAAATGTGTATAGTCCAGGATCATCAAGAAAGGATTTTACTTTCTCTACCAAAAAACAGGATTATGATCATTCAAAGATAACAATCTAGCTGATAATATTAAAAATTAAAAATGAATCCCAATAATCTTATTCAGATTTTGCTTTGGAATCTGTTTCAGTACATTGTAGGGTTTTGATTCCTCTAAGAAATAGTCTTTCCTGATCACCATATATAGTGTCATTCAGTTCTATGTTCAGTTTCTAAGAAAGCTATGTCTGAAAAACTATAAGTGAGGCTTTAATTGACAATTTCTGTCAATTATTCTTCATTTTTTCTGAAAACAAATACAAAATAAAATTAAATTTTATTGAATTTCATTCAATAAAAAATATGGACTAGTAGTTTTCATGTCTCATTTCAGGTAAGAATTATTTTCTTTTCAGACAAATAATATCACCTCATAAAGCATTTGTAATGCCAACAGACTTCTGAGTTATACCAAAAAAAGTATTATTAGAAAATACCACATAAGAACCAGAGGGGAACTGAAAGATAATATTTAATAGCGTTATTTTTGTTATTTTTTTATATTTTGCATAAGCAAAAAAAAAAAAAAAAAAAAAAAAAGAACAGATCTTTAACAGCTTTATTTATTTAACAGGCAACAATCATCTCTTAAAGATATAACTAGACTTCAGAACTCAAATGTAGTATCACTAATACTAATCTATATCCCTATAATGTTTTTCTATTGGTGAACTGAGTGTTCTTGTTTTAGCTATTAGCTTCCTGTTCTACTTTCTTCATACATCATATTAGGTTATCATACCAAATAAACAGGACATAAAATGTAAGCCTCTCCATTTATAAATTCAGAAATATTTCTAAAGTTTGTTCTTCCAGATTTCTATCCCCAAACTTCACAGGACTATGTAGGCCTCGCAAGGGGAACATAATTAACCTTCCTCAGCACAGGTCTGTTTATTTTAGGTCATGGCCTCTGATTTGCCAGCTTTGCACTGTGTGGAAGTTAGAGTCATCAAAGCAGAATGAGCAATCCCTGCACCCATTTTCAGACCTCATTTCTCTTCACATAGAAGAAATCATGAAGGCAGTCCTATGTTTTCTTTTACTTACTGCATTTTTTGGTACTACGATTATTTTATTTTTGCACTGGCTAGGGATGCTGCTAATTTCCTAGTCAAAGAGTCAATATTTCAGTTCCTGTGCTTATTATTGATGGGCAAAAGCATGGCAGTCACATACCAAATCTGCTCATAATAGTAAAAGAGAGAAGCACCTCCCATTTCCTGCCTAGCCGTGCTGGAGAAGAGGACGGTGTGCTGTTTTACACATGTTGTGTCAGCCCCGCTTCCTCGGCCACATCTTAATCGT
The DNA here is from genome assembly GCA_034781795.1 of Crypturellus tataupa. Lineage (NCBI taxonomy): Eukaryota > Metazoa > Chordata > Aves > Tinamiformes > Tinamidae > Crypturellus > Crypturellus tataupa. The sequence continues at coordinate 3,313,623 of JAWLRI010000390.1, forward strand.
GCAGGTGATGCACAATGAAACTGTTAGGAGGAAGTGAGTAAGAAGGGAGAGCACAGACTAATGGAGTACTCCAGCAAAAACAGTTATACCCGAGCCCTGCTCCTGGACACAGCTGACGCTTCCCAAGGCCAAAGCCGAGGTCAAGGAAGGTTTTACACAGGGAAGATACCGGCTTGGCAAAGAGGAGCAGTGAGCTACCACTTGTGGTGGGTAGAGGGGAGCTTTTGGCCCACGTTGCAGCAGGTCGTAGGCTTCCCTGTCTCACTGGGACAGAGCCAGACCCACCAGCAGGTCAAGCTAAGCTCAGGGCTCTTTGCTGTTTAGGGCACTTCTTTGAATGTTCCTTTAGCAAACAAACACTTTGTTTTGGAGAGGCTGTTTTCTGAGTCACTTTAATTAAGCGCTGTCACAACGGAGATGAAGGGTGTGTATGCGCCGAATCCAGTCCAGCCTGTCAAGTTCACCCTGCCGGTAAACAGCAAGCCGAGGCCTGGAGATCTAATCTCAAAGCGGGAGCATGTGTGATCGCCCGAAGAGGGGCGAGGTACCAGGCTCACCTGCTTCCCGAGCAGAGAGAGGCAAAACTGGGTCACCTCTCTGGGTCACCACAGCTGCAACAGGGAAAGCCTCTTGTGCTATCCTGTAGGCAGGAGAAGAAACAGAGATGTTTCCTCTTCCTACGAGGTGGGAAGCTGAAGCGAAGGCTATGTCTTCTCCTAACATCTAGAAAAATATAGGAAAATATAGGAAAATATAAAGAGATGTTTCTATTCAGTTGTCACTCAGTCATTAGAATGGAAATCCATTGTCCTAAAAAGAAGATTTTGAAGATATGAGATGCCTCATGGAAAAGTAAAAGTCTGGGACATCTGGGTCAGAAACAATATCAAGCTCTTTAATAACGTAGGTAAAACTGAATTTTGCAACCCCAGCCATGAGGGATCAAAGTTACTTTTATGAGCGTGGGGAAAGGATATGCCATGAAAGCGGAGGCAGGACCTCAGAAAGCTGTGACTGCTGCCACAAAAGGGTTTTCAGGGAGCGCAGAGCTGGAGGCGGGTTGGGTCCTTTCAGCATTACCTTACACTTGTCTGGACAGTGGCAGTCAGAAGTCAGTGCTGGACCGTGCCCCAGCAGTCCGCTGCCCTAGACAAGTGCCTTGCTTGCCCTTTCTGATGCCCCAAACAAGCCCCATCCCTAACATCTCACAGAAGGAAAGCAAACAGTCTGCCTGGCTGCACAGACCCACTGGCACGCTCCTTGCTGCCAGAGAAGGCAAGGGAGCTGCTTTGGCAACACGCTCAGGTGCTAGAAGACCCCTCCCGCAGCCCCGACTTCCCTCAAGGCGCGAGGAGTAGGACCTGAAGGAAAAATGGAAAAGTCCTTACGCTTTGTTTCTGAGAAACCTCTTTTTCTTCAAAGATTGCCTTGTGGTAACATTCACATCAAATTGTTGTGTTTATTTGCCTCTTCAGCCATTGTCTTCTACAGTCTCCATCAAGCAGGCAGTTTTAACTGTTCAAACTACTGATCAAGTGACACCAGAATTATACTAGCCCTTCAAATTTGTGGAATATTTAGACTAACGTTTCACATTCATTCACATTTTAAAATTTTCTTCACAGCTGAACTAAACTAGGCTAAAAAGGAAAAAATAGGTTCTTCCATAAGAAGTTTTCAGAAGAGACTGACAGCATGAGATTCACAGTAAAGTGCTGTGGGTTGGTAACTCCCCTCAGACCATCCAAGCCAGGATAGATGATGCCTGTTTGGCCAATAACAGAATTTCATTGGACCAGCTTTTGGAATGGATTCAACCTTTTTGTCTGCAAAATGACATTACTTATGAATTTTGATTAGCCCCGTTAATAGTTGCCTACATGTTACCATAAGCAGCTATATGAAATGTTGGTCTCTATTTATCCAGCCATACTTTTCTGCAAACAGGAGTTGTTTGGGTAATTGAGGTTTGTCTTTAGTTGGCCCAAACTTGTTGTGACTAGAACTGTTACTCCATGATTGTATGGAAGCCAAAATATGGAGGCTTGATTCCAGCTGGAAACTATAACTGATATCATTATCTAAATGCAAATAATTATAACTCAGTGTACTTCCTCCTCACTAGGTTTTTCTTGGCAGGACAATTTGACTCTTAATGTTGAATTATTCATTTTCTCCCCATTTAAAATATATGGCCCATTTCTTTATTCCACAAACATAGCAAGTTATTCAATAGCTCAGCCAAATAAGGCACAGAAATATGTAAATTTTGAACCTGTACAAAACTCTTGTCCTTTACCAGGACCTGCATCAAATAAAAAAAAAAATGCCTAGCTGTCAAATTTTGTAAGCAGATAGCAAACTTGGCATTAACAAATCAGTTAATTATGTGAAGATTGCAAATTGGGTGTAATTTGCGAGTAAACCTACTTTAACCTGGATGCAGGCAAACCATAAATGAAGTACAACAAGGTACTTGCTAGGTATAAACAAAGTTGGGTGAACAGACTACAAATTAGATGAAAAAAAAAAAAGAAGTATATGCTGTTTTACAGGCTGCCTGCAACCAGTAAGACGTAGTTGACAATGCATTCACCAGAACATTTACCTCAGCAATTACAATTACCAACAGCAAAGTTCAGAAACTGGGTTACAAACTGCTTCTGCAGGGTGAGGTTTGTTCCTCTCATAAAGGAAAGACAAGTCTGCAGCTCAGGCGAAGCTGGATCTCAGTCTTTGGAGAAGGAAACAGATGACAATTGAATAAGACAAATCTACCTTCTATAAGTAATGTTGGCTTCCTCACAGCCAGTAAAAAATGATGAAAACTAACAAAGCTTTCTGCTAACTGACATCAGGTGTCTCTGCAGGGGAAAAAGGAGACCTCAATGCAGTATTGCAAATGTTTGTAGAGGGCTGATATTGATTTGTTTGAAATGTTATTTTCAACAAAATCAACAATAACCTCCATAGTTTTCTTTTATTGTTTACAGAAAATATGCAGGGGAAGGAAAACAAGGGCCCTACACCACAATGGATATTTTGCTGGCTCTTCTTGTTCTCAGTTGCTAAATCATATAGTATGGCTGAAGTACCTTTGTATCATAGCATACTGTATTACATTATATTATATCAGATCATTTATTAAGAGCTAAAATATACTTCTATTTCTTTTCAGGGAACCACTACTTCCCTGCTCATTGATTGTTATTTGATTAAAAATGGAAAGAACTGCCATATTAATGAAAACAGAAAAGAGTGGTAAGCAAGCCAGCAGTACTGAGGGACTCACAGAGCGTATAGTGAGAAGTTCTGTGTATGGTGCCACCTCAGATGCCAGCAGAGGCTGAGGGGAAATTCCATGACGTAACCTCAGCCCTCTCCTGAGAGCCCCTCATATTCCAAAAAGCTTCATCCCTCTTCTTGTGCCTAGGACACTTTGTCCCCAGTTCCTTGTGTCTTGGAGTGCCCAAGAGATCAAATATTTCCATTATTCTTTCTTCAGAACCTCCCCAGTATTTCCCAAGCTAAACATCCTACCTCCCACACTGTCACTCAAGGTTCCTCCCAGGCAGAGCCTCCCTATCCCAGAAACTCCTCACTCCTCCTAACTTCCTCTCTGACCCGCCCAGACCTAAGTTTATTAAGGACTCCGTGCATCCTAATTCAAGAGCATGGTCTCCTTTCTACCTTAATGCTTTCCCACTTTTGAGCTCCTCAACCTTTTAATCTATTGCCCTCACTTCTGCCTCAAAGTGCCTCCCTGGAGCTTCCCTATTTCTCCCAGAACCTGGGTTCAGGCCTCCTCCTAAGGTTCCCAGCAGAACATCTACATCTGGTGTGCTGTCTGTATGTAACTGGGGCTGTTTACCCTCAATCTCTGTTAGGTTATCCTTAGTTGTCAACTCTTGCCCCTTACCTCCCCTCTGAGAGCAGACTGGAATTCCCAGACCTGCTTGCCTCACATTAGCCTAGCATGAATAAATAAATGACATAAAATGATTCAAATAATAACTTTCTGTCTGAACAGGACACAAAGAACAGAAAAGGAGGATCTATCTTAGGAAAAATTGTTTTATGGTAGCCACAGAAATGAAGGTACAGTGGTTTATTTCATCACATGTAGTTATATGTTAAAACAAATTATGGTCGCCTGAGGCCATTTGTTTTGGAGAAAAAACAACAACAACAACAAAAAACAATCGAGAAAAATATTTTTTATATCATGGCAAGTCAGACTGCAAGTCAGATGCTCCATTCCCCTTTGTTCAGACCAACTCTGAAAGAAACATTGTCCTGCCCAGGGTTCATTTCTGCATTTCTTTTCTCGTTTTATCTATACATCCCTACCATCAACAGGCTATCACCGTGACGGCCAACAGGGGACAAATGCCAAGGGAAAACTCTGCGGACTTTCATTCCACTCCATGTTCCAGTCACTGGGACAGTCCCTTCATTGAACTTTTTACTTTCACAGTAAAGCAAAGCAAAGCAAAGCCCATAGAAGTGATGCTCAGGTTATCTTTTTGTGGCTGATCTCAAGGCTTCTATTTGCAGGTTCTCCTCTTCTCTTAGCCAGTAAAACAGTATTCCTCATGCCTTTTTCTTCATTAACTGACCTGCTCTGTCAAGTGCTGGACAGTTGTAGGCAATGATGTGGGTGAGGTGAGTTCTGATAACAGCACACTCAGAATTCCTTCCTGAAAGCTTTGCTGAGACAAAGCCATTGCAATCATTACTGAGCTGGTAGTGTCACTTGTACACATTGAAATTCCTTGTCAAGCTAGAGCTTTTAAGTCATAACTGCAAAGAAAGGGAGGCAATTAGTTTTTAGTGCCACATGCTAAGCCAAACATATGCACACCGAAGTGGTTTTTAGTTGGGCTTACTGGATCATTAAGTCCAGCTACTAGAGCATCTAACACCACCAATTATACAACAAATAAGACTTGTTATGTTTTTCCTGCTAAATACCTGCTGGATCTCTTGTTGTGAGCAGTGTAAAAGCAGCAGTGGCAGATAACTCTTTCAGTAGTTTGCCGGCAAGGGAGAATTAAAAAGCATTATTCCCCTAGTAATCTTTTCATCTCAAATCTTTCAACACTAATCACAGAAGAAAGGGCAATAGGAGAAAAATCAAGCCAATACATTTCTCTATTGATAAATAACTTACTCACTGGTATTGCACTGGAAATATCTGAGATTATTTACAGGACTCCAGCACTATTGATTTGAGTTTAAACAAATCAGGTTCCGTTGTCCGAAAGTAGTAGTATGGTCCTGTAATCTTTTCACCAACACTTTGCTGGTTAAGTGTCTGATAGTAAGCACATAGTACCATGGACATGGATTTCTGTGTTGTCAGTTGTCACAAAATCTCTCTCATGTCCACAGATTGCTGTGTCATCCGTTGTTCCTGGAAATCAGGCTGCTTATCGCAATATTGAAAGTGGGTCACAGACATGAGACACATGAGTTTGAAGGGATCTTTCTCATGACTTCATCCTTAAAAATTCCAAGAATAGTAACCAGGTGTAGTTTTCTCTTACACAAGTATGTTTATTCCCTAGATTTGCTAGCTAGCTCCCCAAATTAATTAAAAATGTGCCTATGGTTCCGCAGTTAGTGAAATGGAGAAAAGATGTCAAAAACCTAACAAAAGACATGCCACATGGCTGTTTGAAAACACAGAGCTATCCTGCAGAAACTAACACTGCAATAAAATGTCATTCAAAATGGAGAATACTAGATATGTTCTGCACAGTATTCTACACAACCAAACACTGCATACTGTTGTGGAGAATAGTACGCTCTCAGAGTCTGAGAATGGCTAATCTGAACTAAGTCCCAGAGATCTGAATGCCATATGACACTCAAGTGTTCACAGAAACATTGGTTTTACAGCTACTGTATGGAGAACTCCAGGCTTCCAGTGTATCTACTGTGATCTGCTGGAGTCTATAGTATCATCTCTTGTAGCCTATTTCCTTCTATGTGAATAACGAGTATTTGTAATTATGCCTTTCTATTTTTGCATCTTTTCAGCCCTTGGCCTACCGCAATTTGGTCACTATAAAATCAGCCTTACTTTGTTTCCCTCCTTTCTGCTTGCTCTTCACAGCCTGTCTTACCAGAGCAGCTTAAGGGCCAGCCAGCTGCCTCCCAGGGAACACAGCCAGGCCATGCAGACAAGTAAGTTTAGGAGGATCACTTTGCACGCACTCCTAAATGGACTGTAGCTACTCATTTCATACTGTAGTGATGATTAACACATGTGTCTTCTTGTCTCTCTCCTTGAAATGCACACAGTCATGCCTCGGGCAGTATGATACACTAGCATCTCCTTTCAGTTCTGGCCTCATACAGAAAAGCAGAGCTGGGATGCTCAGAAATATCTGTTGGACAATAGTCTTGGGACTTCATGCAGAAGAAGGTGTCACTAAGTTAATATCAATTAAAATGGCAGAGACATAAAGTGCATTTCCTGATCAAGTAACAATTTGAACAGTTAACAAATACAGTCATAAGAAAGTCTTCACCAGACAGCTATTCCCTAAAAACTTTATTTTTCCCTTTGGGATTCCAATCTTTCTCAGCACTGAATTCCCATGAGATGATTCTAAGAAGATGTCTATAACTGCTTAGAATTTTTAGAATTTGCATGGAGCATTGTTTCTTCCTTTTTTTTTTGTTGAGGAAAATTTAGTGTTGTTAGACTCGAGTAAAAGATTGGCTTGAAATTAATAAACACTTCTACAATTTAAAATTATACAAGTACAAAGCACTCTATAAACATCTTTTAATCCTTAGATGCTCTATGCCAGTTTTCCCTCCCCACTTTATAAACCAGTCTGTCCAAGGCCACACAACGTGCCAATAGCTAAGCCAAGATATTCTTCTAGTGCTTGAATTCCAGCTCTCAAGCCTCAGTGCTTCTGACCTTTTTTCTGTACCTCCACTCTTTCCACACCATTACCACTCAAATCCATCCTCTTACTGAGGAACAGGAAATTAAAGGTTATTGCAACCTTTTGACACCTGTGCCTTGAGAGTTCAATCCTGGGCTGAAGAAGAGCTTTACAGAACCCAGTGCTTTAATTTTGCAGTCTTCAGAGCTCAGAGTAACTTTGATCCCAGCAGATATTAGAGGTTAGTTTCTGTTGTCATATCCTGCACTAGCATTTGAACCCAAACAAATTCTATCCCATTAGCAACAGGTCTTTTTTTTCGTTCACAGACTAGCTGGGAAATGAGCAATTGATAGGAGCAACAAGGCTTCCAAGAACACAGGCAAACAGTAAAACTGCCCGAGGGAGCAACTACAGCACTTACTTCCCAGGTTGCAGAGATGTCTCCCTTCACAGTCGTGCTGTTATCTTCAAAGACAGCTAATGTGACTTGATTGTTTGTATTCCTCCATCATAGCAACAGCTTCCTTTTCTTCTAGGCCGGCAATGACATCTTACATCCTCCCTGTCTGTAAAACACATCCCTGCCTCTAGTATTCTGCTGGTAAAGAATTCTGCTTTTCTGATTGATTGCCAGCCAAGACTGCTAGGATGCAAGTGAGGATGATTCAAGCTTTTGGATAAACAGTCTGAAGTTCCAGCATACCTGAATCTGAGCCAAATTCCTGCAGTAGCACTGTTCACTAGAGCTAGCTACCATTGCTAGACCCCAAATAGCTTTTGAATTAAGCTTTCATTACAGAAGGTCAGTACTGAGATACGTTAGCCCAAACAGTGGGCAACATTCTCCAACTTTGAATCTTCAGTGACCGATAATAGGGCTGCACATTTCTTGTCTGTATTATAACACAGAGTTTCTGTTTAATATACTTTGTCCTACCCCATGTATCAACATATTTTGATAAACAAAAAGCATTTATGCTGCCATTTGACGAAGTATCTGCTTGTTTTACTAAATCAGCTGCCTGGTTTCAATTTGCCCTATGTATCAGAGATCCCTTTAACCACAGAAGTGTCAAATTGAAAAGAATTACTTTTGTTGCACATGGAGGGGAGCACGAGCTCTATCACATTGCTACGATATCCACTGTATTTCCTTCTTCCACCATTCTCTTCCCCTTTTTTCCTCCCTCAAAATTCTCTGCTTAAAGTGCATATCTCATCCAGTGGAGAGTCTATTTGTGCTGCTTCTATGGCCCGAATATGGAAAAGCTTTTCAACATGTGCCTTGACAAGTTTCCTAGAGGAAATTCTCTTTCAAAATCACCAGTGCAGAGCACCACACACACAGCTCTCTGTGTGAGCATTGTAGCACAAGGGGAACAAGAGTAAACTGTGCAGAGCCCAGGAATGCTGCCTGACCAAGTTAGGAGTCTTGCAGTGAGCAAGAGCTGCACTAGTCTACTGCCTTCCCAAAGACCTGCAATGAAAGGCATATGCAAAGCAAGACCAAGTGGGCTGACAGGAGCTCCTTAGAAGGTGCCGGTATTGGCAGGGATTTCCATCTATGTTTCAAAACAACCTGTTCAGGGCTGGGACTTTCAAGGACTTCCAGGTGGCTGTTAAAAATAAATAAAACAGACACTCAGTGGTATCACTTCTGCCATTTGTCTAAACATTTTGGATCGTTACTTTAAAAGAATCACCTCCATAATAGCAATATGTATGGCAGGTGACTGCATGGGATTTTGGAATGATGTCTATCAGTCTGGTCATCTGTTATCGTCTCTTCTGGTGAGATTTTTCAGAAAGACTTTGCCCTTCTTTTCCCCCTGTTTGTGAATAAAGTACTTGCCAAATAATAACTGCAGAAGCCATTTATCTGTAAGGGCAGATGGGAGGTTTGCACAGATCCTGCAGTGATCCTCCATCCTGCCATGCAGGCACAGCGCCCAGGGTAATACACATGTGTTAGTAGGAAAACTTGTGCCCCAGTGTGTGGTTACCCATCAATAGTGCATTTACTCTCAAAAAAAATTGTCTATTATGCTTTATTTCAAATAAAAACTCTTCAAGATTAGCATGCAAGGACAATCATTTCTAGTGTTAACGCTGAAGGAATGCTAGCAACCTCAAACCCGTCTAATTAAAAATGGAAACTTCACTCAGTTTGAGATACCTTCTTCTCTTACGCTGTTGAATGACCTACATAAACAAGGGAAATGACTGACTATCTCTGAAACTGAAAAGCTATCAACAAATATTCAGCATTACCTGTAACGGGCATATGTCACTCAGGCTCTGCACAAATAATTTAAACTCTGCTTAAAATAATACAGAATATAATATCTTAATTTCATTCAGTCTTAATATAGTTTCTTACCGCACTGGCTAAAAGGCCAAATTTGCACTGAGATCAGCAGAAATTCGAGATGTCACTAGCATATTTAGGAATGCAGCACAGGTACCTGAGTAGTATGAAGGGCACCAATAAGCAAAACAAGAGTAAAATATTCAGCAAATGTGAGGTGTTCAGGGCCTTGCCTGCTGTAGAGACATGATGTCAATGTTCTCCCAGGTCAACTGATGGTCCCCCAGGGCCCATATGTGAAAAAGCTTCCAACAATTGCCAGGGAAGCAGGAATGATTGCAATTCACCTTTGGGTTTTAAAGGGCTTGTGAGTGATTAAGTAAGCAAGCAAACTCAGACAGTGACTGGACACAGCCATCTGCATGCAGGGTGGCAACAGCTGCTGCCGCAGCTTCTGGTACTGTCAGAGCAGGCAGAGGAGCTCATGCCAAAATCAGTTCTGCATTGTGAGGTCTGTCCTTTGTTGGTTGTTGAGCCTTTTTTTTGGAACTGGGGTAACTCTGCATAACAGCTTGAGCTATAGCAGAAGTCCCACAAACTCAGGGGTCTCACAGCTAACTCTTGGAAAGATTTCTGTTGGACAGCTTCCATTTCCCAGACAACTCAAAATACTAAGCATGAGCTTGACAGCTTTATTTTTTTTATTCTCTCAAGTGAGCTTTAATTCTGAAATTAACAATTCTGAAAACTACATATATCAGTATTTAGTAAGAACTAGACATTCCTGCGGCATGTCACTCTCCTTCCTCTGAAGAAAAAGTCAACATCTGAGTTTGTTATAGGCTCTGAGTGGATTAATGTAAGCAAATTCTTGAACAGAAAATTTTGCAGCCTAAATTCCATATTCAAAGTAGCCCAGCAAGTCTCATAGAATTTAATCTCGATCATGTATCTTCATAGGGGAGAGTGGGATCTATTCCTTGTCTCTAATAAGAGTCATCCTCTTCAAGGAAACGTCAAGAAAACCTCACACTCTAAACACACTCTTCACTCTTGGAAATTTAACTACCACATCAATATTATCAATGTAAATATGCCATGTTTTCAAATATACGGTATAAATATTTTAGAAAGAACAGGTTAATAACACTTTCCAAATAACCCTTCCCCTTTTGTTGTGGCTACAAGAATCTTATGAGTTTTCCTAGAGTTTTCCAAAAGGAGAGTCTTCTTCCCCAACTCACTTCTCTGCAAATAATGCCTGTTTGCACATACTTGCACAGCAGATGCATGTTTTCAATTAACAGAACTTTTCTAGAAGCTTCTTATTTTCTTCACCAAGGAGTGGGTGGGTTGTTCTACATGACCATGCGATATCCACTCAGGAGGGTCCAAGCTGTGGCCAGACGGAGCCCCAGCTGACGTGACGTAGTGACGTGACTTAGCTTCTGAGTTGGAGGTGAGACTAGAGACTCCACGGATATCTTCAGAAAGATACTGCGGTTTTGCAGTATTGGCATCAGCATGCTCCTGAGATGTCACAGTTATGACAGGTGCCCACCATAAGCCTTATGCAAAAAAAAAAAAAAAGATATTGGCAGAATAATTTATTTAGTCTAAAGAAAGAAAAAAGAAAAGAAAAGAAAAGAAAAGAAAAGAAAAGAAAAGAAAAGAAAAGAAAAGAAAAGAAAAGAAA
>JAWLRI010000390.1:3324637-3336884 GCA_034781795.1 Crypturellus tataupa
AGAAGAGAAGAGAAGAGAAGAGAAGAGAAGAGAAGAGAAAAGAAAAGAAAAGAAAAGAAAAGAAAAGAAAAGAAAAGGAGAAAGAAAAGAAAAGAAAAGAAAAGAAAAGGAGAAAGAAAAGAAAAGAAAAGAAAAGGAGAAAGAAAAGAGAAAGAAAAGAAAAGGAGAAAGAAAAGAGAAAGAAAAGAGAAAGAAAAGAAAAGAGAAAGAAAAGAGAAAGAAAAGAGAAAGAAAAGAAAAGAGAAAGAAAAGAGAAAGAAAAGAAAAAAAAGAAAAAAAAGACATTGGATTGAACAAACTACTTCCCTCTTTCCAACCCATGACTTCTTTTTTTTTAAAGGATTTCTTTCCCTGACAAAGAAAAATGGAGAAGCAATTCTGGGCCAAATTCTTCACAATTTCTTTCTTGCCCTAACTTCTCAAACTAATTTCTGAGAGGAAAAAAAAACGGTGAATTAGAAAAGCTTTCTCCCGTAGCAAATTCTTATTATCATTATACCTAAAAAGTGCTCTTGAATGCCTTTTCCACTCATTTTCGGTAAAGTTCCTAAATATTTTAGATTACTGTGTGACACAAAACGAGGTAGCAAATCATGATTCTGACAGGTGAGCAGGAGTGCTCTGCTGTCAAATGTTTCTCTGTTGTTTTCAGAATATTTGTGGTTGAGTGGACCACATGGTTAGGTCCCCAAGGCAATATGAGGAAGAGTGTCTGTTCTCCCACATGAAGGATAATCTAACTCTTCTAAACAGCACTTCCATTTGTTAATTCTTCTGTGTAGTTTTTAAAGCCAAGCTATTTTCAGAAAGCTTTTATATTGCCTCCTTTGACAATAATTTTAAACAAAATGCTGTTCTATTTCACATGACCGAACTGTCTTCCAGAAACAGTATTTTCAAAAGGGTAAACTCAAAATAGGCATTTACTTCACACTTAAGACATTGAAATGAATTGTCATGGCTTCTGAAGAGTTCACATGAGCTTAACACACAAAGCAGAAAAATACATACAATAAAACTGTTTATTTAAGTGATCCGTTCTGGAAACTTGGGTTCTTCATTTTGGCTTGTGTTTTGGCATTTCAATATAAGGATAAAGATATTGCATGCTGGGTAATGGAAAGTGGTCCAGAGTAACCTTTCATGATGTACCGTACTCTGGTGCATTTTATCAGTCATGTTTTTTCCTTTGTTGAAAGCTATCTATGATTAGAGCTAAAATACCAATATTAATCCTCAAAGTTCTTAGCAGATATTTAAAAATATCAGAAACCATTATCCCATATTAGTATGAACCCAGTTATGCTGTCCATAATGGAAGCTCTGGATCATGCAAAAATTCACTGACTTTCACAGAGAAAGCTGCATGTGCAATGGACCTAATGGAGACTCTCAAACAACTAAAACTGAGTCCTGCATGTGCTCAGGTCATTAGATCACACGTAATCTTTCCATCTGATAAGTTGATCATTTAAGCCTCCTATTTGAACACTCTTTAAAAAAAAAAAAAAAAAAAAACAGACATATCCTTAAATTTAAACTCTAGACATCCACCTGTAAAGAGCTTCATTGATCCCAATGAGATTCCAAGAAGATTCAGAAGGATTTCATTTGCACTCATTCAATACATTATGTTCCCTACTAGGCTTAAACTGACTTATGCATAGATATTTTCTTAAGGAATGTGATTTTATATGGTTAAATGGTTAAAGTCTTGGAGACTCTTGAGAAGGCAAAAGCCTAACTCAGGAAAGCATTTAAGTATAGTAACCAGGGGCTGTGGCAGGTTTGGGAAGCACTTACTGGAGTGCTTATCCCACAGCTCTCTCTGCAGTTATAGTCGCAAGGTAGAGCTGGCAAGAAGACAAGGATAAAACAACTGCTCCCATTCACACACCAACAGGTAAGCTCAAAGCCATATTCCAAAGTGATTTAAAGTCACAATCCAGCCCTTTCTGAGCAACTACAAAGGATACTAGAATGCCTTCCTTCCTGAGGCACATCTAGGGACAGGAATGCCCAGCAGAAGGACAAGCAGACTGCTACAGGTAGCAACCATCTGAGCAAGCTTCTCCACACTGTTTAGCAGTCAGTGGTGATGCAAACAGATCTTGTGCCAAACATGAGGGTCCTGATTGCTGAATTGTATCAAAACCATGAAAAAATACATTACAATCAGCATTTGCTGGATTTGTCCAAAAGCTTGCCAGCAACTTGCTGGGTTTTGAGGAGATGAAAAACGCTATGGTTTAGGGTGGCTTTTCCTCATGACATCGCAGGACTGAATCCAAGTGAGAACTCACTATCTAGTGTCACTGCTAAAGCATTTAATACACTTACACCTGCTAACATACCAGACTGTCACTTCAGGCTGAGATCCTTCTTTACATGTAAGATTGTACATCCAACTCTTTTCTATCTGGAAGTAACTTTGGATCAAAAATATTTGAAAGTTTAACACCACCTTCACCAATAGTGTTAAAAATAAAAAGCAAAGACAATAGCAGTTCTCCTCATCTGATATAAAGAAAGCTCTCCAGAAGTATTCCTGTCATTGAAGAAAGGGAAAATGGATTACTGTCAAACAAGGATGCTGACAGCAAGTTAATACAGGCCTATGCCACAGCATGTTGCTTCATATCACCTCCTCCTCCCACTAACCTGACCTGCTGCTAATCCTTCCATTTTTAGCACAATGCAAACCCTTCTCTGTTCACTAATCCTTCAGCACATCGACAGTGTCAGCTGATGTGTGGCCCCTTTCTCTTGCTCCTGCAAAACCCAGCAGTCTCTGCCACATGCCCATTCCTCTATACATCCTAATCTTGCACAAAAATCACACAGTTATGAAGAGTTTGTGCGACAAGCAGAATGCTGTCCTTCGAACGGTACCTCATGAGAATTTAGGCAACCCAAACTTTAGTTTTTCTTTAAAAGTTTGGTTTAGTTTGCTTTCTTTAAAAGGCAGTTTAGCTGAATAGATCTCAGATTTAATTAAAAAAATCTACTAATACAGTCATTAATCTCACTGTGGTAGCAGAAAAAAAACCCCTTCCATTTGTATTCCTAGAGAGGGTCTTTGCTTTATGAACCAATAAGGATGTTACAAAGCTGTTTGAACTGGTGCCAGATTCAGTAAAGGGACCCAAAGAAATGGAAAACAAAGTCATTTAATTCTACAATTACCTAAATTTCAACTATAAATAGTACATGGATATACCCTAGGATTTAATCCACAATTGTGATTCTTAAAACAATTTTGAATTTCATACAGAATATCCAGAAGTTGTTATAATCAATGCTAACATTCAAAGCATGAAAAGCTGTACAATCCAGCAAAAGTAAGTCTTTCTTTGGTCTTCATTCCTCTTAAGACTCTTTTGCACCACTTTGCTGATGCAAGGAGAGTTGGATGCTGATATAAGTTGTGCAAGGACAGTTTAATAAAGCTGAGAAAGGCACACTTAGAAAACAAACTGCATAAAACAATGTTAATATAAAAGGACAAATCATTAGCCTCTTTAGAAAATACCCTGCAGCTGGTATAGGGAGATTTATTTACACAGCTTCACATCCATTTGTTTAGCCCTGAGACATATTGAACTACCTGTTATATAATACATGGCATAATGTGCAGCACATAATTCACACAATGATTTAAATGAATGCTGGTCATGTGTGATATTAATAACATGTAAAAGGCATTTAACCTTCATAAGGAATGAAATGCACATTTAGAATTAAATTTATTTTGATTCAAAAATAAAGGACTGCATCCAGAATATGGATTGTTTCCTCCTCATCCACGACTGTTATCCCAAGGTGAGCAGCTCTCGCAGCAGCAGCAGTCTCCTGATGTGCTTGCAAACAGCTGGAGTAACAGCAGTTTGGTGTTGTGGATGCAGCACACAGGTAGAATGAAGTAAAGAGAAGCTGCATCAGTCTAATCCCTACAAAAAACGGTCTCAGCTTTGGGACTTGGTGTTTGCTACTGATGAATGTCATCAACCTGCGGAGGATTACTCGGCTTCAGAGACAGCATACTGCATATTCACACAGCAAGCAAGCTGTCTTGCACCATGGTGCATACTGAAGCTTAATTTTATTTTTTTAATACAAAAAAGGCATGTTTCAAAACAATGTCTTAGAGATGGATTGTATCACTTTTGGGGTGGAACACAGTGACTTGAAACAAAACAATTTCAGGATGCAATTTAATAATGGAACTGGCTTCTGCAGTAGGTCAGAGTTCCCACAAACCTCATCTATCTATAGAGTAAGAATCACACTTGCTACTTTAGTGCGGCTTTGTTTGGTAAGCCAAAGGAGAAAGGGGTAGAGAGGATGTAGTCATAAAAATCCCAGTTTTGCAAGAAACAGGAAACTAAATTACACTATTTATTTGACGAATTTCCCAAAAGATAGTTTGGCAAGGTGAATGATTCAGCTATCAGCAATATAAAGTGCTGCCCTATTACCTTATTAAAACAAACAAACAAGCAAAAAACAAAACAAAAAACTTTTATCATAGTTTCACCTTCATAGTACAATGGAAAGCTTTCTGTCTTAGAAACTAAAAAAAAAAGACATTGAGAAAGCCCCATATAAGGTCACAGTAATAATCTAGTGCGTGATGTAGTGCAAAGAAAATGTGGAATCATATATAGAAGCAAAATACTATCCACGTATCCATGGAGAAGTTTGTACAGCAGAGGTTGTTCTGATACTCTCAGGATGTAATTAAACTATAGATTTATCCAACCGGGTACTCGGACAGAAAAATGCTGTGCTGTCCCCCTGGACTGCGAGGCCCCAGAGGTTTCCCATGGAGGAAGATCCTGTGGGACAGGGATGGTGCTCACCAGGCCAAGGTTGACCCTGCAGTGGGAGATGCCCAGCACACCCCCCAGGGCCCAGGCATACAAAAATTTGCCCTCTCCTCCTGGCTCAGGCCTTGTAATTGCTACATCTCGCAGGTTGCGGGCCAGAACAACACCTAAATGTGGACACGATGCTCTTGTGCAGAACCTGGTACCTCCAGGAGGAATGGACAGATCCCTCCATGACCCCTTCAGAGGCTGCCTATCCCCTGCTCGCTCAGGAGAGCTGGGTGAGGGGGGTCAAGAAGGCCCCAAGGCCGCCATTTGCTGTGTGGGGAACGGGAGGCAGCCCTTCGCACAAAATCCCAGGGAGTTTTTTCCACTTACCTTTTAGAGAAGCTTCACTGCTCTTTAAAAAAGAAAAAAAAAAAGACATTTTTCTCTTGCTTATTCAGCCCATCTGCCTAGCGACATGAGAAGTTTTGCCCACTCGTGTAGGCTGTACCTATTTGACCCCTCTGCGTTTGAAAAGCCTGCTGTGCTACTGGCAAATGTACAGCCAAGACACTTCCTCAGAAAACGAGGACAAGAAATGTCTGCTTATTTTAGCAAAAAATTAAGATGAAATTTCCATTGGTTTAATCGATGAGCATTTTGTTAAAGCAGAGTTATTTAACATGCAAACTTCATTCAACTGAGAATGAAAAGCAAGATTAAAAATAAAATTAAATACAGTGACAAAAAAGCACTGAGGTTGGTCTCCAATACAAGAATATAAACAATATGATTCTCAGCACTGCACTGTTTCATGTTTCCTTTCCGGAAAGGTTTTTTTTTTCCTTTTTAATCAGGATTGGTAGGAACATATTGTCTTAGTAAATAACATTTGTTTCTTTCCTCTTTCCCCTACTCCCTCCCCAGCCAGATATATGCTTATAAAGTGAAAGTGATTATTGTACAACAAATTCTGTGTCCAGACACTTGGTGAGATGTTGCAGCGAATACAGACCACCCACTGGCTTCATCTGTTTTGTTTTTCTAGTCCATATTTCTGCAGTTTTTCCACTGCCCTTGATAATGAAAAACATAAGCATTTTTTTTTTTTATACAAAAGGCAATACACAGGGGCAGGTCAAGGAGAATTTGTTAGGTGCCAAAAAAAATGAAGATGTTATGCTATACATATTTTTCCTTTCCCCTTAGTTGGTCTGTCAATAGTCAGAGCATCCTTCTTTTTGAACTCTGTGTAGTTTAACAAAAAGCCTGTCCTTATTAGTTTGCCCTCTCAAGACTGTTAGATAAAGTTTACTGTATTTTGCCTTACTCCTATATTAAAAGTAAACTACAGAGGTAACATAGAAATGAAATTAATCCCAGCAAACACAAATTATTTGTCATAGTTCTGTCTGTCAAAGGCATTACAGAGCTTTCTTCCTACAGTCCACCTATTCTCTAAAATGTCCTAGCTGGGAACAACAGATTGCAAAGCATATTTTGGCATGGGTGCTATTAGACAGAGCTATGCTCTTGGAGAGGGAGACAAGCTAGAGCACACTGGCAACAGGAACAAGAAAGACTATTAAAATGTATGCCTCTCTTGGAAAAAAAAATCATCTAGTCTGACAGTTTCTGAGTCTCTGCTGAGTTACTATGTTAGTTTTACTCTTCACTTCCCAAGGTGTCTCCTTGCTGCTGAGGAGTCTGTGTCCAAGCTAGCTATTTTTGCCAGATTTCTTTTTTTAGTCACAATAGGCTAACTGTTAAATCACAAAGCAAATAGTCCTTTCATTTTAATTGCAACACGGTATGTTCCTGACAAATGCTAAAATGTGCCATAAACAGTAGTCATGCGTTACATTTACATAGCTTCTTTTGTCAGTAGTCCTTCAGGAAAACATACATGAATAGGAATCACCTCATTCTCCACTAAATGTAATCAGTTTGGAATTGCTAAATGTTCTGCAGTGCTGGGCCATAGAGCAAAGGGCAAAGCACAACTTCAGTGAAGCGAAGAAGCCAGAAAAAGATATTTCAAGGCAGCTCGACACAAACACAAGTTGAAATATATCCAGAACCACAGAATAGGCTTTTATGAAGAGGGTCTGTAAGTTCTAAGCGCTCAGATTTTTTATTCAGGCTTCACTTGAGACCCTCCATTGGCACATCTTACCTTAACAATAGATACATTTCTACCTCAAGATAAAGTTTAGTACAATTGTTAAAAAATGACAAGTTGAATGCTAGAAGTCTAGCCTCTAAATATGTTTGTTGAGCCTTATTTAAATGGTATGAAGATCTTTTCATAAAGACTTGTCTGTAAAAGATACTATGAGCTTCATTTTTAAACCAGGTGCTTCCTTGACTGCGCAGATTTATTGCTGTGTTGTCTACTACAATTTTGAAGCTCCATTGAAAGAAAGTTGATTTTTATGTGAAAATGCATGTTAAATATCTGGAAACAAAACCAAAGAACTTACCCAAAATACAAAATTACAAAAGCAGGGACATTCTCAGTGCTGCATTAGTGGTCCCACTGTTACTCCAATTCAGTTTAAGTTGTTGATTATGACTTCTCATTTCTGTAAGACTATTTATAAGTGGAACAAAGTTTCTCATTTTTTCCTGAGGTATTCCCCAAAAGTCCACATTTATCTTAACAATGGTCAATAGCAACAGATAAAGAACCTGGTGACAAATTTCACCAAAACACCAAAATCCACCAGAAAAATACACACATGTATGCTGAAGTTTATTCTGGTAGAATGGGGCATGCTCTTGAGACAATGCAGATTGTCTCAAGTTTCCAATACATTATGTGCCAGCAAAACAGTTATAAGAAAAAAATGGTCAAAAGTAAACCAGTCCTTGAGGATAAACACCAGATCCTAATTAACAACACAGGAGAAATGAGTACTTTATACTCTTGGCAACAAGTTATTCCTTTATTGTACATAATAGCTTAACACTACTGACTTCCTGAATTTACCTCCATAGACCTTCTTTCCATCTCAGGTAATGCTGCACTGTGGTGGATGCAGCCTGTCCCGCTCATGCAGCTAATGGTAAAACTCTAAAACTCCGAAGTTCATGGTATTATCAGTGCATGTGCTCACAGTGGAGAAAATCCTGACAGGAATGTAATCAGCAGTACAACACTTCGTTTCTATAGGATCTAGGAAGAGGGAGCAGGGATTCCATAGCCTTATCTGAATACAAGTTTGACATATGGAAATATTATTTTTTTTGACATCTCCTAGCTAAATCCTGCCCCCATCCCAGACAAAATATGCTGCTTATTTTTTTGTAATCCAAAACAATTCTTCACCAGATGTATTTCCCCTGCAGTTCCCCAATAGCGCCATGAACACAATTGTCTTACACAACCATGCCAATTCACTTGAGGTAGAATTAAATTAACAAAAACACTTAGGTTGTGTCTCCTGGGAATTTTCAAAAGGAGATTGGTGTTAGCCTTGTCTCACCATTCCTACTCCCCTCCTTCCCTTCCCATGATCCAGAAACTAGATCAAAAAGGAAGAAATATGTCCAGGGTCCAACTTGAGCTCTGCAGCTTGGGCCCGATGTATCCCTGCACTAGTCAGCCTCTAATCACACTCATTATTCACATCCACACCAGGCATGCGCTGTAATGCCTGGAGCGCTACCCTTCGGTGGAGGCTGCCCACCAAAGCTGCTGTGGAGTTTCAACGGCTGTCCAAAAGGGTGTCATTTATCCCCTAGGACAGAGTCTGAGGTCTCATCTAGGTAGTTAGAGACCAAAATTAACTTCCAGGTGGAGACTGCTTAATGATTCATGTGGAAGTCTCTGTGATCTTGGCCAAAATGAGGGTGGGTGCATGGGTGGGTGCATGTGTTTGCAAGACAATAAGGCACTAACGAGCACTGCCCTTAGGTGACTGCTGCAAGCTGCAGCCTCATCCGGACTGCACGCTGAAGGATCCCATCCCGTGTCCATGCTAATGATGAGAAGGGGCTTTTGCTAGCATGGTACGATTAAGTCAGATCCGGCTGCTTCACCACATGCAAAAATAGCAGTCAATGGAGACTGCCCCCTCCTTAAGGGTCGGCCTGTATATGCTCCACAGCGGGGAGGACAAGAAATCTCCCAGAGATTAAGAGTCTTTGCTCCTTCAACCCCTGACCAGATCAACCTTGAGTCAAGCCCTTCCAGGTGCACCTTACATCTCAAAAAACATTATTTTCCTTCTGAAATACGGGAGCAAATGGATCAGAAGCAGCACTTAAGTAGCTGCCAATCAAAGGTGTAGGATTTGGTGCCATTGGCACAAGGTTCACACTGAGTTGATCTTCCTTTCTTGCTTACCACAGTGGCTGAGTACAGACAAAGACAAGTTGGGCTTATTTTTCACTGTGCTAGAATAGCTTAAGGGAAAGCTTTTCTCTTTTGAAAATAACTCAATCTCATTTAAAAACAAATGCAAGGTTTCTTGTGCTGAATTCATATGAACACATTAGAGGAAAAGCACTGCTTCTGTTGTGCATTAAGCTTTCTCACAGTCTCAAGACTGCCTTAAAAAAAATTTAGTCACTCATTTCATTTCCAAAGAAATCAAATTTTGGGTTATTTTTCCCCCTCTAGCCATTTCAAAACCCTTGCAGTAATGATGATGTTCTTGTGAATGAAAGGAGAGAGAGAGAGAGAGAGAGGAAAAAAAAAAAAAAAAAGAGGATTTTCTATTGTTTGGGGAAATTGCAAATCTGGAGCAACGAGACGGATGAACTAGAGCAGATAAAGTCCAAGTCTATACTGAGACAGTGGGCAGTTGCGGCTGTGATAATGTCACGGGATGCAGGAGTGTGCAATGCTGGTGTTGACAGTGGGCAAAAGGGATACTCAAGTTCCCAGCACAAGAGAAGGCTGTACACTACACCCTGCATCAGAAGACTTGTGCCTGTTTCATTTCAGTAGAAGCCTTGAATTTCTTCAATTTTTTTTAAAAAAAAAGTGCCTTTTACTTGGCAAACTGGAAGAGATCTGAAACATTTCTCAGTGCAGTAACTTTAAGCCAGACAGTGAAATTTAATATGTGTTTTTAATCTTCAAGACTTGTGTTGACATCACAAACTGGGAAAGTATTCTTTGGAGTAAATGATCAGAGGGAGATGAAGCTTGGCTTACGTGAAGTAGATTTTTTTCCTAAAATATTATAGATTTTAGTGCATGTTAAAGGAATTAAAAGAATTTTAAGGAGATGGGGAGATGCATCTCTAAGTAGTGGCAGCAGCCTCTGATGGTCTGCCTTGGAAGACAGAGGGAAAGAGATAAACCAGGAAAAGTGTCAGCTGCACATAACAATAAAAGAAGTATCTTAGTCAAATAAGTGGGATGAGATCTTGCAAGAGTTAAGATAAATCAGTCCTTCTCCATGACTGTAGAAGATTAGTGGAGGAAAATATAAAACCAGGAGAACAGCCCTCTTTGTAGGAGTGTTCATTTGCTTATAGCGTTTCTGTTGATAGTGGCACCGATCCCAGTACTGTGGAGGCCTAGACTGTTATGCCCTTGCTCTCCTGAGTGGGATGAGAGGCAGAAAAAGTAGAAGGCAGCTCCTTGCTCACAGCCTGACCATGAGTGCAGTCAGATGGGCAGAGGGAAGATGGTGAGAAGACAGAGCATGGACCCACTTTTGTCTCTTCCATACCACAGAGCGGTTCTGGAGGCACAAAGTAAGGAAAAGAGAAGACTGACATTAATTTGTTCCCTATCTACAGCAAAAGGACAAACATAAATGGAAAATGTTTCTGAATCATAAGCTTTGCCCTGCTCAGATAACTGCATTACTCAAGGAAGGACACTGATGGAACCTGCATTTCAGTTGCTGCACAAGAGTAGGAGCCCCTTCATTGCTCCTTCTGTTCTTCCATTAAATGCTTCCCTTTAAATGCTTTAAACTTATCTAAATGCTCTATTGTGACATCTTTCACTAACACAATCAAGTGGAAATCACCCCAAGAAGATGCAATTACTGACAGCAAATGTATTCAAACATTAACAAAGAGCAAAAAAAAAGTCATATCTAATCACGGACAACTGAAGACTGACCACTCAAATTCTGGGCAGAGATTCCAATCTCATTATGGATGTTTTCAGTGCTCACGAGACAAAGAAGTTTAAATAAATAAATAAATAAATAATGAAACTGGCGCCAGTAACACCTACTAAGAACAAATTTCTTATGTTACAGAAGGAATCAAATATTATTCCCTGATAAAATGGAAGACATGACCATTTACCTTTTCTTGTGTGAGCACAGGATCAAATGGGGGTAGCAGAGGCTGAAAAGCACCAGCTAATGTTAGCACCATGTATTTGATGACCTTTGATGTGTTTGCAGAATACAGGAGCTAGTGGCTGGAAGACATTCACATCTCAATGCTGAGGGAAAGGGAGCTAGCAAAGGGGATTATGGAGAGTGCTCTGCCAGTGCATCAAGGCCACAGTCAGTATCCAGCAACGGTGATTGCTGATCCCCACACACACTGCCAACACTAAGCTCCATTAATGCAAAAGCAGACAGGAATTATAAAATATGCACCAGCATGTGACAATAAATAGAAAAGCAACTTTACGTTTATAAGAAATCACTTTATCCTTATAAATGATTTTTAACCTTCTATTGAAATTTCTTTCCTATGTTGCTTTGGAGCCCATGCAATTTCATTGTTCCATACTCTAGACTCCTCACTATAAGATAAAACAACATATACAAAAGCAATTCCGCTGCAACAACCTTGTTTTGTACATGCTCCTTGTTTCTTACATATCAAATGTTCCTACAAAGGAGTATTTTTTTCCCTTTGCCATAGAGGTTCCTCATTATTTGTGCCATTAGCCACATTCAAATGATAACTGAATGATGGAAATGGTGCTTTTGCAAGCTTTTGGCCACAGATGTCAGAACTGGATGTTCGCTCTGGTAGGGACAGTTTTGATGGAATAACTCTGGTAGGGACAGTTTTGATGGAATAATATTCTCAGGTCATGAACAGCCCCTATAAACATGAAAGGATAAGATTTATAATTGTTTATGTGCAATTCCAGCCATCTCAAGTTAGGTATATGTCTTAAGCTTCTTCCGCCTAAATACAGTGATCACAAACAAAGCACTTAAGTTTTTTTTTCTCTGCACATTTTCCAGAAATTATTTTGGACTGGAAATTTATGAGAGCAGGGATTTTTCTTTTCTTCCTTGTAAGGTGTTTGCACAGCAGATTTCTCAGCAGCACTGCAGCAGAACATGATACCTCCAGATAATATCACAGAATCACAGAATGGTATAATGATATAAGCAGTATAATACCATTACATTATGTTGTTGCTTTGCTGCTACTGCTATGCACAGAACCGTCCTACCCCCCCCCCTTTTTTTTTTTATTTCCCCCAC